>APFE030495501.1:50759-110984 GCA_000404065.3 Pinus taeda | reverse complement strand
TGTCTAAGGAAAACCTTTCCCTTACTGAAGACTACATCATAGCCTCTGTCTTCCAGCATCGCGATCGACACCAAGTTTCTCTTCAGTCCTAGTACATACTTGAAATCAGTCAAGGTAATTCGAGATCCATGCTCCCTCTGAAAAATAACCGTGCCTACACCTGAGACATTATACTTCTCATCATTACCCAATGCTATGAGTATCTGGAGATCTTTCTCCTCCAAAGTACTGAACAAACTTTTGTCGCCGAACATGTGGAAAGAAGCTCCACTATCAAGAAACCAACCACTTCCCACCATGGATGAAACCATGCATGTGAAGAGTGTGAAATCCAACTCAAACTTTGAAGCAAGTGCCTCTCCTTTAGATCCTTCCCCAGATCCCTCCTTGGATTTCCTCCCTCGTATTCTGCCTGATCTCCTCCTGCACAAGATCCGACCAAAGTCTCTCCCATCCTGGCAATTTCTCCCGACCATTGAAAGAGTCCTGATAGGAATGCCAACTCTTTGGAAGACCAAGGAGATCCAAGCTCACCAAGTCCTCATCATCGAAAGTCACCCCCACACTTCCCAACTCATCCCGACATTGGGTGAACTTTGTGAGATACTGGGGAAAACTGTCTCCATTCTCACACTTAGATGTTTCTGAGTTTATCCTTGAGCACCATTCCACCAGCTCAAAACTCAACTGCTTCTAATCTAAAATTCGTGAGAACAAAGTACTTCTCGTATAGAGATCGACTGTATAGGCATTCACCAGATAGCTCACCTTCCAAAAGAAGGATGAATCCAGAGGCTACCTGGCCCGATTACAGACTCTGCCTAAAGAAATAAAATGTAAACACTTTCTGAATAATAGATCCGATGATCAATCCTCGCTCCGATATCCTGTAGAACTTTTTCTACAAATCAACCAGCTCCGATACCATGTAGAAATTTTGAATAATATAACAATTATTCACAAAGATTATCCTGATTATACATTATTTGTGGAATCATGCATAACACATAACCTCCTCTATGTTGATCATCAATTTTGCGGAATTAAAGAGACAATCGCATGCGCACATTGAAGCATCAATCACACATATCAACACAGTATGTACCCGAAGAAAGCATAAAGCTGAAAACCCCCAACTATCTGTATATTAAATTGATTGAGAACATGTAACAATACATATTACAATACTCCTCACAAGTACTTAGCACTATCTCCACCTATTACACAAACTAGCTCAGATCTGAATCAATAACTGACTCAAATCTCCTTTGCTGCTTGCCTGCCTCCACTGCACAATCCTGCATGAGAATACTGATGAATGAATGATCCAAATTCGTATTTCCCTTGGATATACCACGCAATCCTCATTGGCAATACTTAATCCATTGATTGTGTAAATCACATGCACAACTATAGTCACAACTGACAACTGTCTTGCCATTTCACTCACCTCTAACACTTGTCTCCACTGAATTGTCCATGCACTGAGTTAACTGATGTATTATTCAGTTGATTTAAGAGTTAATAATTAGTGAATTAATTAATAATTAATTCACACCACTCATCATTAGTCTATTTTTCAGTTAGACTAACTACAACTAGTTCAACTAAGTCAAACTGAGCACAACTCCATCAACTCCTGATCCATCTCCACAGAACTCAATCACTGAAGTCCTAACTGAAGTCCTCCATGCAATAGCTCAAGTAACCCATAAGAACCACGTATTTCCTTTTGGCAACTACATGTGCCACATCCGTAGCTCGAACTGAAGTGCTCCAAGAGAATAAGTTAATGTTTATAGTCCAAATATTATTAAGAGCTAATAATATTCCACTGTTCTATTTTTAGCCTGGCAGTCTAAAAATAGACTCCGCCCATATGTCTAAAAATAGAGGTCTATCTATTTTTACCAACTTGACCAATCATCCACAAACAACATCATGCAACTCATAGACCATGATCCATATGTCTAAAAATAGAATTTGCGCCAAAAATAGCCTGCGGGACCACTTAGTGAAGGTGACTTCTTTTCACTAAGCTCCATCATCTTGTTGCATTCTCAACAACATCCTTAGATACACAATCAGAGAAGTCTTGTGACTTGAGTAATCCGTTTCTTCACGATGAAAAATATGATCAAACCAGTGATGTAGATGGCTTCCATCTAGATAATAGTGATGTTGTTAAAGTAAATGATAGTAGCTTCCCAGATGAAATTTGTGATCTGACACACCTCTCAAAATATAATCATTCAACATTTGAAAGTTTTGGGACTTGTCAGGGAGTGGAGGTGCTTCAAGTATCATTGATTGTTATGTCAGGTTGTCACCATCCTCATGGGGTCCTCGAACTAGGTCAGAAATTGACTTTCTCGCATAATTATTTTCTCTATGTTGTTTCACTGGATGCAAAACTGCTCTTGGAAAATTTTCAATGTTTCCAAGTTAGTTTTCTTAATTTTCAAGGATGGGTTTCTAACCAGATAAAGGATTTTGTTTTAGTTAATTCATATTCATGTAAACCTCTTTCATTGGACCCATGATTGGAATGTATATATTTTATGGATGCACAAAGCTATGAGGCATATCATACTAATTATCAGGATAAATATCATCACTGGATGAGGAATTCATATATGTTAAGTGTTTTTGTGAAAAATTAACGCCTAATATTTATTGTGAGTGTTGAAGCTAATCATTTTAATTCTCACCCATTCAATCCTTTTGAGTAGCATTCGATGCTTGAATCATTTAGTAGATCAAAACCTCCATGCTAATATGGATACTAGATTTGATTTGACATATCCTTCTAACCTTTTGTCAGTATGTTATTCTAATTGGTTTCCTAGATTTACAAGGCCAGCAACTATTTTAATTCCCTAAGCTTTCTTATTACTGGTACAGTATGGAATTGGGCACAAAGGGAACTGATTGAGAATCAAGAATCTTGTATGTAAAGCCAACAATCTAATCATAACACTGGGGCTAGTAATTTTCATTCAAATAATCATTTTCCCACTAGTATATCTGATGACAGTTGTTTTACATCGATTGATATTGTTGAACCCATTGGTCTTAATGATTTATCATTTCACTGTTCAGATACTTGTCATGCAGTTGAGGCACTTCAACCTTTGCTGATGATTATGTTAGGTCCTCGCTATCCTGACAATGTTTCTAAATGAGATCAGGTTATGTTTTCATTGCAAGATTCTCTCCATGATTCAAATGCGCTAATTGAAAGTCCATTCTCCTAAGAGTTTCAGGGATTTCAGAAGGATTGCTTCAAATTCCATGATCAAATCTATGATTGGATGGAAACATATTATTTAGCAAGCTCAATCATTAATAATAAGTTTCAATCTTTCTTGATGTTTGCTAAGAATGGGAACATGGATGGAGGTACATTCACAAGAATATTTCGAGGTTTGTATGATTATTGTTATAATAAAAAGGGTAAGACTCCAAATTAGTTTAATTTAGTTGTTATGGCACATCTTTTTGCTAGTAGGTAAGACATTCTATTTCTTGCACAAGTTATTCACAATCGTATATTTATTTATGCACACTATTTTATATTGTTCCTAATTACTCGTATCCATCTACTTGCAGGTTGGGAATAGCTTTGATGGTTTCATTGGAAATTTGATTTCAGTATCCTTGACATTCTAGTCGATTATATTAACAATAGGTATAGTTGAATTGCATGACCTTGCATTTTTCTCTTCATCTAGTCTTTCCATTAGTTCTATTTCTTGCTTTCTGTCTTGCATGTTGTTCTTACATTTTATCTGTTATTTTTCTTTTTCCTTTCTTTTTTTGTAATGTCTTTTATTTCATGTTTTATTCAATAAGACCATGCATGAAAATTTCTCTTGTTTGGCTTGAAAAGACAATGTGGCGAACCTTTGAAAGGGATTTATGATACACATCGACACTTGGTTAAATTTTGGTCCCTCTTCTTTGCTTGGGTCTGATATCTTTAAGGTCAATGATGTCTAGATGGAAAATGTGATTCATTCAAATGGAAAGCGATAAGAAAACATTTGATTCCCATATCTATTTTAGGATCTTCATTCTTTGACTCAGTGTGGTAATTGAATGGTGTTAGCTTGCTGATCCAATCAAGTAGAGAAGGGAAAGGAGAAAATTAAGAGTGAGCATATTAATTTTAGAGGTATATAATAGTCTCTAAAGGAATAACCTCTCTTTCTTTCAATAAGTCGGGATCCCTATTCTACCTTGGCGATACAAACATCGATAAAATGCCAATGATCATATTGAAAATAAGATAAAGGGTGAAGGAAGAGAAAGGCTTCCTACACGGAGAGTTGAAGCAAGAAACTTTATCGAGGTACTGAACAGGGTTGTTGGAAGTGAAGCAATGCTTGTGTTCTTGTAGTGACTCCACTGAGGTACTGAACATGCTTACTAGCAGCGGAGCAACACCAGAGATGGAACTAAAATTATGATCATCTTAAACTCCAAAATATATAATATCCTTCTCCCAGATCAAATCAATTGGGACATGGTAAACCTTGTAAATGTGTTTATTTGAGAAAGGGGATAGGAGAGACTACACCTATAACCAAGAAAAATGGGGAAGCTGAGATAATCCACATGATGAATTAATATTTTCTAAAAGATTAGAATTTATGCCTAAATATATACCTAAACAAAGAAGTTGGAGTTCTTCCAATGTGTCACCAAGTGTTGTCACTGTGAAAAACACCCTCCAAATTTTTTCCTACACTTTAATTTTGGAGCCTTCTTATGATCTTGTGATATTGCGTTCCAAGTTGATCATAATCACTTCATTGTGAGTTGATGTTTGCTAAGTGTTCAAGTCTTCTTATGATATTCTAACTATTGAAGCCACTTTCTTACACATGCTTATATTTTTGATGCATTCACAAGTGCACCTCTTCCTAACAAGCTCAACAATCAGTGTCAGTGTCTACCTAGGAAGATTGGCAGTCTCTTTCACTGTTAGTTGCAAGTGCGCCATCATCCCAGTGAGTTTTCTTAACTATATATTTTGCACGATTTTTCTTTCATAAGTGTCACTTTCACTTTTTCTTTCTTTCACTTTCACAAGTGTCACTTTTTATTTCTTTAGCTTTCAAATGTGTCTATTTCACTTCCTTTAGCTTTTGCAAGTGCCATTCTCACTTATTCTTATTGTCACAAGTGTCCCTTTTTATTTTTTTTCATTCCTGCATTTGTCGCACTTTGGTGCACTACTATTGTAGCGCTATAACCACCCTCCAAAATTTTGTCCTGTATCCAATTCAGAGCCTCCCTTGAGAGTTTCACTTGATGATTGCACATAGTCGGGTTTAGTCTGTGAGCTCGTGTGAGTCTTCGCACCCACCTTGCTTGATCATCCCACCCAAGATTTTGCATGTTGATGTTAATGTCATGCTTGCGACCATTTTTTGGTCATGCTCAAGGTCTTCGCTTCGTGTGTACATGTTGTGTTCACTACGAAAACATCTGTTGCACTCACACAAAGAGTCGCATACACTATTGCGTAAGCGCCATTGCAATTGACCAATGATAAATCACAAATGTCTCACTTGTTGCTAATACCATTGGTCAGTCATGTTGAGCATGTGTGTCTGGATGGTTTGAGTCGTCTCGTCATCGAGTCATGTAAGTGCGTGTTTGTAGGATCACATATGCATCGTTCAGTCATTCACAAACTTAGTCATTTTATTGAAGTTCTGAAGACCAGACTCCCCTCTGACAACCAGACCATCACCCCACCATCGACTCAGCACCTCTGCTGACTGAGAAAATTATGCAGACAGGCCAGACAGACACCCAGTTCCGATCCCTGTCTCCCATAGAAAATTGCACAGTTTTTCCAGCTAGTCTTCCCAATAGTCAATCGACTTCTCACTAAGAAAATTGCGTAATTTTCATGAGCAAGTCCTCTACTGCCCAACAGTCCACTTAGCTTAGAAAATGTGTAGAGGTGATCAACAAGCCAACCTCCCAGCATCAATGCAATTTTTACCTCTAGTATCCCCTGGCAGCTGACTGCCAATTCCCTCAAGGAATTGCACAGTTTTTGCTGCTAAGCTCTAACAACTGACTGCAAGTTCTCCTTAGGAATTGCGTAGTTTTTGCTGCCACTCACCCAGTAGTTGACTTCCACTTCCCTCCAAGAATTGCATAGGTTTTGCTGCCAGGGTACCGGCAGCCAGTTGCTAGTTCCCTCCAGGAGTTGCGCAGTTTTGGCTGCCAAGCTCCCACTGCTTGCTCGTTCCAGAAATTGCATAGATTTTGCCTGCTTAGCCTTCCTGCAGCTCAGAGTGTTCCTTCCAAAAACTACACAGTTTTTTCCTCCTGCTCAGCAAGACACCGTAGACAGTTACTGTTGATCTAGATTGCCCATCTTCATCGCCCAATGACTCTTGCGCAATTTTCATCATCATTTCTCAAAGCCTCCATCCTTTTCAGAACCTTGTTACCTCTCCCGGTCTCCTGCATCCAGGATGATAATGCATCATGGTAGACTAGGAGGTTTTTGGATTTGATGTCATCTCATCATGAGTATCTGTAAGTATAGGTACACAAACAAACATGGCATGACAACGGATGGGCTAAATGAAGGGATCACATTCAGAAGGAGAGGTTCAAAAAAAATTGAATAGATGATGAATTCAAAGTAATGTGCTCGCGAGTGGATGACCATGCAAAGATGTGTTTGTGGATGGAAAAACAAGAAAATATGCAAGATGTGTTCATGAACGGACGAACGAACATACATGCAATTTTCGCTAATGGACAAACCTGTCAAGCCTTCCAACATACAAGCAAGGAGCAATGTGCGAAAGCAACATCAAATGAACCAATGACCATCGAAGACTGTGTGCACTTTTCCATGTGGAGGTGAAGTTGGGACGCACCATGAAGACATCCGTCACCCAAGAACACTGTAGCTTGACATGCATACCAACAACAACATGAATGTACCAACACTATCATGTCGAGTCATGTCATGACTCATGTCGTCCACATATCTACTGTAGGCCATACTGTCAATCAATGTAATGTAACGTGGAAGTCCAAGAGACCCACTTGTTGTATGAAGAGTAATGTAAAGTTGAAAAGTCATGGAAGTCAAAAAATCATGAGGGTAGTCGAATAACCACAAGGGTCAGTTTCACCCTTGGCTATAAATACCCCCTCATTTGTACATGCAAAAGAATTTTCACCTCAGCTCCTCCCACATAGCCTTGAGAGTTTGTAATATTTTCTTTGAGGAGTAAGTAGTGGCTCCAACGCCCCACCCACGGGGTTAGTGATTTATGGTGTAACAATGTGTCTTGGAACTTTCACTTAATTCAAAAGCCTGCTAACGTGCCATCACATTTTCACACATGTATTGTAACTATTGTAAACTAATCTTGAACACTTGTAATGCATGTTGCTTTAACCTGTGTTTAACACTTGAATTCATTCACTCATTGTAATACATAATCTATTAACGAAAATGTGTTCTATATGTTATTAACGCTATCCTGACTGTGGTGGCTACCTCCCTGAACATCAGCTGGAATTTTCATAAAACTTGCTATAAAAGTCATTGCACTCGCGTAGACTCATCCGCTGAGTGTTGTACATGTTATCTTCCCTTGTGCGTTGTGACTGTTGCATCCATGTGGGTTGTTCTTTCGGAAGCTGTGCACGACCTGTTGTGTTGTGTGTTCCTAACCGAGTTGGGGCTTCCTCCAAACCAACTTGGGACTCACTCCCACCCTTTCCTTCTACAGTGAAAGAACCATTAACACAAGTGACACTAGCAATCACTAGGCACGTGAACCCCATTTATCGAAGACAAAGAAGACCACTCTCCTAAGCTGACAAGCAAGAGTTGAGGCAAATATTTAAGATAATGGCAACTGGACCATCATACCAGATGGGACTCCCACACCAAACAGTGTGAGGTGTAGTTGGGACTTCATACCGAGGTGATCCCTTGAATGTTGGTGGGTCTATCACTGTCAACATTTCCGGTACTAGAAGGAGGGTAACCCATTGTATATGGTTGAATGTCCTCTCACACTTATTCATCAACGATTTTTTCAAGGCAGTAACTTGCACTCCCTCTCACCTACACATGACTTTGTAGTTGTTTACTTATCACCTCCCAGGACTGAACACGAAATTCCATATCATCAACTTCACTCCGTTCGTCCCATCACCCGCCAGTTTGCGAAAGCAGTCAGACTGATCCTAGGAATACAACATCTTCCATACGCATCAAGGAAGCCAAAAGCCACTCCCACAAGGGTTTTTGTATCATTGGTGTAAAAAGAAGTTCTTTCCACACTTGAAGGTTTAGCAGAAGCTATTGAAGACGAAGAGAAAACTCTGATATTCCGACAAGGGGAACGAGATACCCTTGTGATATTGGGATCAGACTCCGGTACAAGAGGCAGAGGGGAAGGTAGCGAAGGAGGCGGAGGTGGGGACGAACCAACAGACGCAGAGCTGGAACCATTAGACTTTGAAAGAGAGGAGGAGGATGAAGAAGAAGAAGAGATGGCTGGCCCAAATCTCAAATGGATGACTCAAGGACCATTAGCTCTCCTGGGTGTCTTGCACAAGATTTCAAAGTGAGTGGAGAGAATGAACATCAAGTTTAACCCTGAAAGCATAGTGAAGGGAAAAGATCACTTGGACAACTTCTACCTACAGCTGCAGACCCTTGAGGTACAGTATGACGACGTAGAATGTAGATTGTTTCCATCTACCTTGGAAGGTCATGCAGTTGCATGGTATCACAGCCTGCCACCGAACTCCATACAAAAATGGGGTGCATTCAAATGCATGTTACTTGAAAAGTTTGTTGATGACAAGACCCCAACCATGTTACTCAAAGGATTGGGAAGCCTGAAGATGGAGGGAAAAAAAAAGTAAAAGACTTCAATAAGAGGTTTATGTGCATATTGAACAAATTTGCAGTGGACACCAAACCTCATGAATCCATCACTGTTGATTACCACACGTTCGCATTGCTGACCAACATTGCATAACTTGTCAAATGAATTGTGAAACCAACATTATTGGAAAACTACGAAGAGTCTATTGTTGTTGAGAAATACCTACGTGCGATTTGAGTCATTAAGGATGATGAACTAGCAAAGGACTCCAAAGACATGAGCAGGAAGTCCCAAGCGATGGCGAGAAGGGGTAGAGACAAGGAAGCAAATGATATTGAAACCCTCACTCACCTTGTCAAGAACTTGACAATGGAAGTGTCCAAGCTTAAACAATGGAAAAAAAACACATCTGCAAGTAGCCATGCACCCAGACAGAGGCAGGGAAGCATCTCATCAGGCAACAACCAATACCCTCCAAAGACTGTGCATATCTTTGTGTTTAATGTTGAACGGTCCACAGGTCTCGAGTTTTGTTCATTCCACGAAGAACATCACCCCGAGAACATTCCTTCAGACTAGAAGCAAGTTGCAAACTCAATATACATTCATACATTCAATTCAAAGAGTAGTATGCAGGAGCAACCAGATGACAATGATAATGATGAAGGTATTGCACCTAATGAAGCATTAAGTTCTGGGAATGTGGTGAATGCATAACAGTGCTTACAAGCAATGCCGTAGACGAACACTGAGAATCAGCCCCAAAAGCAAAATGACCATTATAATCTCAGAAGTAAAGGGACTCCCCCTACACTTGGGGAAGTACAAGAAAATATGAGACTGCTGATGAGGAAGGCTGATCCATCGGTCACCCCAAAGAAGAAGAAACAAAACAATTCCGGGGAGACAACTGTGGACAAGAGTACATCCATGAGCAACAAACTACAAAACACTCCTCTGGACAACGCGAACATCCATTCTATCCCATAAACCTCAGTGAGTCTACCACCTCTAGACTACAACATTGTGGATGACATGAAGAAAACTCGAGCAAACATCAGTTCGTTTGAGTTAGATAAGGTCCAAAGTTAGAAAGACATCCTATTGCATGCATTGGGATAGACAACAATGGACAATGCAACCTCTACCAGTAAGGGAGCAAGCACAACTCCTAGATCACTTTCTATTGTGCTTAACACACCCCGGATGGAAGAAGAAAACTCAGGATGCCCTCTATTCCTGCTATCATTTTAAAATTTTAACTACAATGTCCACAACGGCTTGGTTTATTCCGGCATGACAACCAACATCATGACACTCTCCATTGCAAAAAATTTCAATTCACAATGGAGCGAGACATACGTGTGAATCATCCAGCTTGATTAAACATCGGTACCAACCATTGGTGAACTATGAGACATGATCATCTGACTATCTCATGATAGTTGAGTCCACCAATGCATCAACATAGTTGTTGTGGAAATACGGGAAGCATGTGATCTAGTACTCAACAGAGACTAGTCTAGCAAGCTGGATGAATATTTCTCTACAGACTGGTCCCACATGTGGCTTTTGTACAAGGGAAAATGTAAGCAAATCCAAGTGTTATTCGAGAGATATATGAAGCACAATGTCACTCCCCTAAATGATGAGAATAAATCGTTGGCCTTTGCAGAACTCATGTTTGGAAATTGCCTCTTGGAAACAACGTTGGGGTGTTATCCTGCACGACTAGCTCCAACCCCACCAGACACATAGTTGGGCTTCCTTCCTTGCCCAACTGATGGAAATGAAACATATATAGCACATTGTAACATTATTAGTAGTAGCAGTAGCAACAATACAAGTGCATCAAATAGTTTGTGTACATACGAGTTGTGGACCATGTATTTTGACGGGTCAAAGACACATGACAACTCAAGCGATGGGTGCTTCCTAGTCAATCCAAACAACAAAAAACACATGATTTCAAGCTTCTTGGAGTTCAAGTGCACAAAAAACTTTTTTGAGTACAAAGTACTCGTGTTGGGCTTACAAAAGGCCATTGGCCTTAACATGGTCGCACTCAAAGTGGTAGGTGATCCGGAAACAATAGTACGACAAATACTGCACTTCATGAACGACGTTGATGTTTTCAAGGACACAACAACTGATGAAGATGAGCATGAGTAGCCCCTGAAAACTGGAGCTGATGGAAAGAAAGGAAACCTCATCCCCAAGGGTACGATTTCTCTCAACAACCCCTACAACTTGCAGAACCGCTATCAAGGGCCCAAAAGCAGTAGTACCCACAGGTCCACCACTACAAACGAACATAGAAACTTGGGAACCAATCACAATCCAAAGATAGTCAGTCTTGGCGTAAATTGCACACCACAACAATGACAAACCTTTTTTTGCTTGATCAAAAGGTACCGATATGTGTCTACATGGGTATATGATGACCTGAGTACACACGACACATGAATGATCCAACACGAGATTCCAAGCAAAGGAGGAACCAAGCCATTGTAGAAAAAGTTGGGTAAAAGACATATGTCGCTTGAACCTTTTTTACAAAAAGAATTGTCTAAGTTTTTGGATGTTTGGATTACTTAAAAAGTTCATCACCATACATGGGCTTCTAATTTAAGTTCTGTACGTAAGAAATCCAAGGAAATCCACTTATGCATTGATTTCAGAAAATTGAACCATTCCTGGAATAAAAACAACTACCCCATGCCATCATTAGAGTCTATGTTGCATGCAACATCTCTAGCAGTAGTGTCGTTTTCACCTAAAGGTCTTTCGGGATACCATCAGGTTCTGATAGCAGAAACTGATAATCTTATACTGGTTAATGAGAAGCTTGGACCACACACATATCATCTGCAATCACTTGATGGGAGGGTTGACAACCTTCCTGTCAATGGCCAAGATCTTGAGCATCACTTTCAATAGGCCGGCCTTCACCCCATGCCATGTACATAGTATGTTTTCTACTTGTTGTTTTCATTTTGTTTGCCTTGCTTACTATCTTTGTTTTTATTTAGTTTTTTCTGCTTACTATTTTTGTTTACATTTATTTTTTTTCTTGATACCTTACTATTTTTGTTTCCAGAAATAAGTGCTACCAACTACTATGTTCTGGCTTTTGAATAGAGTATGTGACTGATATTTGAAGAGACTTGTGACACTACAACACTTGTCTAGTCTTGTGTTCATCTTCTCTATGCTTGGTTATAACCTTCGGCTGATGAAGTCTTGACAGAAAATATGAGTCATATGCAAGGGAAGTTTTGGTCCAACCATGAACCTGTGTCGACACTAAGAAGCCCCATGCCTATACTCAGCCTTCTGTTCTGTGTGTTCAATCTCATCTAACTAGTAGAAATGGAGAAGGGGAAAATCTAAATGAGCAAACCTATGTCAGAGGTCTTACATGCTTCTCTGAAGGAACAACCTCTTCTACTCTCAATAAGTTTGGATCCCTCTTCTACCCAAAATAAATAAGTGCTTATGCACAGTCCTCTTGAAAAGTATAAAGGTGAAAGAAGAGAAAGGCTTCTTGTGTAAAGAGATGAAGCATGCAACTCCACTGGGGTACTGACCAAGCTCACTGGTAGTTGAGCAATGCATGTGTTCCGGCGTGACTCCACCAAGATATTTTCCAGGCCTTCTGGCAGTGGACACCAGAGATGAAAACTTATACTTTGAAAATCTTCAACACGCGAGCTAAACTACCCTTCCCAGATTCGAAACACTGTGATCAAGCTAAACTTTTGATTGTGTTTGACTGAGTTGGAAAAAGGTGAATCATGTATGTCCACGGCTAAGTGGGGAAGCCAAGGTAACCTGCATAGTGATTCAATACTCCTCAAGAGACTAAGGCCCTATGCTAATAATGAACCAAAACATAGAAGCTAGAGTTCTACAAGTGTGTTGCCAAATGTTGTAGCTACTACAACCACCCTCCAAAATTTTGGCCTGCATCCAATTCCGGAGCCTACCTTGAGAGTTTCACTTGATGATTGCACACATTCAGGCTCACTCCGTGAGCTCATGCGAGTCTTCGTACCCACCTTTCTTGATCATCCAACCCAAGCTTTTGCATGTTGATGTTAATGTCATGCTTACGACCATTTTCTGGTCATGCTCAAGGTCTTTGCTTCGTGTGTACATGTTGTGTTCGCTACAAAAACATCTATCACACTCACACAGAGAGTCACATACACTATCGCGCAAGTGCCGTTGCGGTTGAACAACAATCAATCACAACTTTCGTGCTTGTTGCTCACACCGTTAGTCAGTCATGTTGAGCATGTGTGTCTAGATGGTTTGAGTCGTCTCGTCATCGAATCATGTAAGTGTGTGTTTGCAGGATCACATATGAATCTTTCACTCATTCACAGACTTAGTCATTTTGTTGAAGTTTTGATGACCGGACTCCCGTTTGACAGCTGGACCATCACCCCGCCATCGACTCGATCGACTATCACCCATAATAGTGCAGAAGTAAGAAGCAAGTCATTTCAAGTTGCGTTGCCTACAAAAAAATCAATCAGCTTTCATGCTATTCAACTAAAGGGTATGACCCAATAGCCACCTCGGGACTGACTCACCTCAAAAATTTCGCAGAGGCTGTAGACCTTGCCACCTCCGCTAACTAAGAAAATTACGCAGACAGGCCGGATAGACACCCAGTGCCCATCCCTATCTCCCTTAGAAAATTGCACAGTTTTTCCAGCCAATCCTCCCAACAGTCAACTGACTGATCACTAAGAAAATTGTGCAGTTTTCAAGAGAAATTCCTCTGATGCCCAATAGTCCACTCTACTCAAAACTGCACAGAGGTGATCAACAGGCTAGCCTCTTTCACTCATTCACACACTTATTCATTTTGTTGAAGTTCTGACAACCAGACGCCCCTCTGAAAGCTGGACCATTACCTAGCCATCGACTCGATCAATTGTCATCCAGAACAACGTAGAAGCACCAAGCAAGTCATTTCAAGTTGTGCTACCCACAAGAAATTCAATCAACCTTCATGTTGGTCAACTAGAGAGTATGACCCAACAACCACCCCGGGACCAACTCCCCTAAAAAATTGCGCAGAGGCTACAAATGTTGCCTGCTTAGTTGGTTGAGAAAATTGCGTAGACAGGCCGGACAGACACCTAGTGCCCATCCTTATCTCCCTCAGAAAATTAGGCAGTTTTTCTAGCCAATCCTCCCGATAGTTGACCAACTGCTCACTAAGAAAATTGCACAGTTTTCATGAGCAAGTCCTCTGATGCCTAACAGTCCACTCTACTCAAAAACTACACAGAGGTGATCAACAGGCTAGCCTCCTAGCATCAACATAGTTTTTCCCATATGAAGCTCCCGGTAGCTGACTGCCAGTTCCCTCGAAGAATTGTGTAGTTTTTGCTGCCAAGCTCTAACAACTAACTGCTAGTTTGCCCCAATAATTGCACAGTTTTTGCTGCCAGTGACCCAATAGCTGACTACCAGTTCCGTCCAGGAATTGTGCAATTTTTTTTGCCAACATCTCGGAATCCAGCTACCAGTTCCCTCTAGGAATTGCGTAGTTTTGGTTGCTAAGCTCCCACTACCCACTCGTTTCGAAAATTGTGCATATTTTTCCTGCCCAACCTTCCTACAGCCTAGGCTTTTCCTCCCAAAAACTGTGCAGTTTTGTCCTCCAGCTGAGCCAGACCTCGCAGATAGTCACTATCGATCCGGATTGCCCATCTTCATCACCTAGTGACTCTTGCGCAGTTTTCATGAGCAGTGCCCAGAGCCTACATCCCGCCTCACAACCTTGTTACCTCTACCAGTCACTTGCATTTGAAATGATCATGCATGATGGTAGACTAGGAGGTTTTTGGATTTGATGTCATCTCATTATGAGTGACTACAGGTACAGGTACACAAACAAACATGGCACAATGATGGATGGGATGAATGAATAGAGCACATGCAGAAGGACAGGTTCACCAATGGTCGAATAGATGATGAATGCAAAGTGATGTTCTCGCGAATGGATGACCATGAAAATATGTGTTCACGGACAGATAGATGAGAAAACATGTAAGATGTGTTCGTAGATGGACGGACAAATGAACATGCACTTTTTGCAAACCGACGAACTTGTCAAGCCTTCCAACATACAAGCAAGGACAATGTGCGAAAGAAACATCAATTGAACCAACGACCATCGAAGACTCTGCTCACTTTGCCATGCAGAGGTGATGCTGGGACACACCACTAGGACATCCATCACCCAACAACACTGCAGCTCGACATGCACAACAACAGTAACACGAATGTACCAGCACTGTCATGTCGATTCATGTCGTCCACATCTTTACTGTGGGCCATATTGTGAATCAATGTAATGTAACGTGGAAGTCCAAGAGACCCACTTGTTGTATGAAGGGTCATGTAAAGTTGAAAAGTCATGGAAGTCAAATAGTTATGAGGGTACTCAATCAACCACAAGGGTCAGTTTCACCCTTGCCTATAAATACCCCCTCATTTGTTTCACCTCACCACCTCCCACATAGCCTTTAGAGTCTGCAATATTTTCTTTGAGGAGTAAGTAGTGGCTGCAATGCCCCGCCCACTAGGTTAGAGATGTATGGTGTAATGATGTGTCTTGGAGTTTTCTCTTAATTCAAAAGCCTACTAATAGGCCAACACATTTTCACACATGTATTATAACTGTTGTAAGACTAATCTTGAACACTTGTAATGCATGTTTCTCTAACCCGTGTTTAAGACTTGAACTCATTCACTTGTTGTAATACATAATCTATTAATGAAAATGTGTTTTATATGTTGTTAACACTGTCCTGACCATGGTGGCAACCTCCCCAAACATCAGACAAACTTTTCTCATAAAATTTGCTATAAAAACCTTTACACTTGCACGGACTCATCTGCATATTTTTGTACATGTTATCTTCCCCTGTGTGTTGTGACTACCACATCCATGTGGACTGTTCTTTCGGAAGCTGTGTATGTCCTGTTGTGTTATGTGTTCCTAACTGAGTTGGGGCTTCCTCCCAACCAACTTGGGACTCACTGCCACCCTCTCCCTCTACAGTGAAAGAACCATTGGCACAAGTGAAACTAGCAATCACCAAGCACGCAAACCTCACTTCTCGAAGACAAAACAGACCACTCTCCTGTGCTGACAAGAAAGAGTTGAGGAAAATATTTAAGATAATGGCAACTGGGCTATCATACCAGATGGGACTCCCACACCAAATGGTGTGAGGTCTAGTTGGGAATTCATACCATGGTGATCCCCTAATTGTTGGTGGGTCCAACATTGTTAACAACTACTAGAGGCAACTCTAGTTCACTCTTCTATATTAGGGTATCTTATATAAATTACGATGTAGATTTTCAACTGCTCATGAATTTTTAATCAAAATCACAAGACATAAACCTACTCTACTACTCCATGGAAAGTAATTCACAATATAAAACAAAAATTTTAGACATGCAATAAGAAATCACACACATGAAATAAGTATTTTTCATGGGGAAAATAAGAATAGAGATGTATTACAATTGATTTTGTCAACTGAGCACAACCTACAAGTGCATAACCTATCTCTCTGCTCACTAAATGGTTTTGTCCCAGACTTAGTCAAATTTTTCCTCTGCTTGAGCTCCTATTTCCTTGTGTTGTTCCTTGAGGAATTAAACCCCTATTATTTAGGAAATTCCTCAAATTAATTGCACAATTCCTTTAGGTTGATCCTTTGACTACATGCAACACCTATACACTCAAGCCTAGTCTACAATTAATGTTACATTGCCTTGGAATCTCAACCTTAACTAGGTAAGTCAAATTCTATGTATGCAGTAGCTATTTTGTGTTGATTGATTAGTTAACTGGATGATCACTGAGTGCGATTGAAGTCTCACTTCTTAGTTGACCTTCCACTACTTGCTCCAAAAGTTGGAACTAGTTTAACTGGAAAAAACCTGAGATAACTGACCTTGATTGCTACAAATTAGCAATCAAACATGTTGAACAAAACTCTAACTTCCCCAACTCAAATTTACTAAGTAAACTAGGTGACACAAGCCATGTCACACAAGTTAACATCTGTTGAAAAGTGTGCAACAAGAAATGCTTGTTGAGAATGCAACAAGATGATGGAGCTTAGTGGAAAGGAGTCGCCTTCACTAAGTGGTCCCGCAGGCAAGTTTTGGCGCAAAGTCTATTTTTAGACTATGTCTATTTTTAGACATATGGATCATGGTCTATGAGTTGCATGATGCTGTTTATGGATTATTCATCATGTTGGGAAAAATAGATGGACTTCTATTTTTTGGATCACAGTGGTGTGATCAGAGTCTATTTTTAGACTGTCAGCTAAAAATAGAACAGCTGAATATTATTAGCTCTTAATAATATTTGGACTATAAACATTATCTTATCCTCTTGGAGCACTTCAGTTCGAGCTACGGATGTGGCACATGCAACTGCCAAAAGGAAATACATGTTTCTTATGGGTTACTTGAGCTATTGCATGAAGGACTTCAGTTAGGACTTCAATAATTGAGTTCTGTGGAGTTGGATCAGGAGTTGATGGAGTTGTGTTCAGTTTGACTTAGTTGAACAAGTTGTAGTTAGTCTAACTGGCAAATAGACTAATTTTGAGTGATGTGAATTAGTTATTAATTAATTCACTAATTATTAACTCATAAATCAACTGAGGAATACATCATTTAACTCATTACATGGACAGTTCAGTGAAGACAAGTGTTAGAGGTGAGTGAAAGGGCAAGATAGCTGTCAATTGTGACTATAGTTGTGCATGTGATTTGCACAATCAGTGGGATTGAGTATTGCACATGAGAATTGCATAGTAGATGCCCAGTGATATAGCTTGTGCTCACGTGATTTCCAGTGTGAGTGATTTTCCAAGGTAAATAGAACTTGGAACGAGTTTGGATTCATTCATTCTCATGCACGTATTGTGCACTGGAGGCAGGCAAGCAACGGAGGAGATTTGGAGATCAGATCTAAGCTGTATTGTGTGTAACAGGTGGAGATAGTGCTGGATACTTGTGAAGGGTATTGTACTATGTATTGTTACATGTTCTCAATCAATATAATATACAAATAGCTGGGGTTTTTAGCGAGATGCTTTCCCCGGGAAAATACTGTGTTGATATGTGTGATTGATGCTTCTATGTGTGCATGTTATTGTTTCTGCTTCTGTAAATTGATGATCAATGTAGAGGAGGTTATGTATTATGCAAGTATTCCGAAATAGTGTATAATCAGGATAATCTCTGTGAATATGTGTCATATTATTCAAAATTTCTATAACATCATCCAAGTTGTTTACTGATGTGAAAATTTGAATTTTCTCAATTTAATCAAGGAAAAATCAAATTGAGAATTTCTTGCTACATTTTTCAACAAATCTTATATATCATAAGCATATGCACTAAACACTCTCTCACATCTTAGCACACTTTCTATTTGCAGTTGGCACTTGTGTTGTAACTTGTATTCTAAGTGTCACAAAGCTACGTTTCAACTATCACACTTAGAAATAAGTGTCACTTTGTTGTCATTTCAAGGTATACATGTGGATCTTGAGTACTATGCATTCTCTTGGCCTGTGTTTGATGGTATACATGTGTGTAAATCTATTTTTGAACATGTTTATATCATGTGTTCTCTCTTATTCCATTGATCCAACACTTAGCCATTTATGGGATTTCCCTTGTCTTCACTATATTCATACCTAAAATCCCAGCTACTATATGAGGGCATTGGACATTCTTAGCTTGCAAGGATGCATCCCTTACCTCTTACAAATGTGAAATGCAGCATCCTAAGGGAAACCTATTCCACAAACACATTACGTAATCTTGAACTACAATACCTTAGTATTTTCCTACTTACCCTTGAAAACTCTGCCCAAAATTGGCTCCTGCTTGCCTCCATTGTGCATGGCATAGTTCTAGTGGACAATGTAACCTCCTAATCCTGAGCACTACCGAAGAGAACTACATAATACGAAGGCTCTCTCCCCCTTTTGGTGAAGTGAGCATCATCAAGGTATAATGACCTAGCCCTCTGATATTTACACATGTTGATTACATAATCCCTTCACCAAATGAGCATCTAGTTGTGCATTTTGTAGTTTTAGTGGATAATAGGTCATATCTAGCCCACTACAACCTTCAACTACACAATTTTGGAGTCTGCTACTTAATCACTATGCATTACAAAATTATAGTGGCTAGTCCGGTCTCTCCTATTGAATGAAACCCCTTCTTGCATAATTCCTTACCTTGTCTTGCCTCCTAATATGCATTGTGTAGTTTTAGTGGATAATGGGGTCATCCCTCTATCCCTATGAAGCTCAATTGCACAATCCCTTCCTCCTCTTCCTTGAGCATTGTGTACTGCGCATCCTCAGTCAACAAGATCATCACCCTTGTCTCTAGGACTTTCCCATTGCACAAAACCTTGAAGGAGCCTCCCGTTATTGTGCATTGTGAAGTTCCAGAGGATAGTGGGGTCATCCCTTAGTTCTTACAATGCTCAATTGCATAATTCTTAGCCTCTTCCTCTCAATTGTCTTGCACATTGCCCCATCACAATTAGTATGTTACATGAACAAGCACAGGTAGAATATGTGGTTTCTAGAATGATGTTGGCTTTTCATATGCGGACTTCATTTGCAAGTGTTATCATCTTGACATGAAATCATGATGCTCAAGGAGGATTCCAAAGAGATGATACAAGAAGGCACTTGTGAAGCTGAAACATAGAGATCATGAAGTAAAGAGATAAAGGAACATTGGATCATGACAGAAGAAGGAAGATCAAGATCACATGGAAGAATATATATCATCCCAGCCTCTTAGAGGATGAATACGAATTACGTGCAAGACCTATCATGAATATATAAAGATGGAAGCAAGGAGAAAAGCTTAGCATTGATACTCTATAATGAAGGTCCATGTCACCATTGTCAAGTCATAGCTTCTCCAAGTGTCACCATAAGGCTCATATTTGTCATTGCATTAGGCCACATCATTTATGGAATGTAATTATGTAATTTCCAAAAAAATGAGAAAATGTAAAATGTGTGGAAGCCCAAGGGTCCTACATGGAATGTGAAAAGACACTAGAAAGTTCTAAAGTCATGTAGAAGCTCAAAGGTCACATAGGAATTCAAAAAGTCACATAGGAGCTCAAGAATCATGAGGGAAGGTCAAGAGTCACTTGGGAGGTGGAGAGTCACCTCATTTATTATAAATACACCCTCATATATGAAGAGGTAGGACTTTGAATTTTTCACATTGGCTTCAGTAGCTTGGTATAGGAGAGAATATATTTCTTTGGAGGAGCAAGTAGTGACTTAGTGTTCCACTATTGGGGCTAGTGTGGAAACATTTTAATTGTTTATCTTGGTACTTTCACTTAATATATGAAGCTCTTAGAGCCGATGCAATTTCATGCAAATTTTGTAAATTTTTGTAAGGCTATTCTTTCATTGTTTGCGGTGTATGTTTATGTTAACACATACTAATGAAAATGAACTATTTCGTCAGCTTTTGTAAGCAACTTCTTGAATGTGCATTGTTACTTTCTTTTATGATCATTTTTATCTTGTGAACTACTTTGCAAGTTAATCAACAATTCTTTCCATGCTTTTATGTGTCTCTTTTAGGATGGTACAATTACTTTTCTTCTAGAGGCCCACTCTTTATTTTCGCTCCTATGAAGGTACCTTATATAAATTGGAATTGTATGCTCCACGTAGTCAACTTACTTTCTTGTTGCAAGATTGTTTATAATATCTTATGTTTATAATTATAGCTAAGGAAAATTTTTGAGGATAGTGGAAACTAGCCTTCTTTCCTAATTGGGGCTTCTAATCCAAACAATATGAGGTCTAGTTGGGCCTTCATACCCATGATACCCCCTTTATTGGTAGACTTCCAACACTGTTAAAAGAAAGTTCAATGGCAAGGATCCAGTAACATGGATACTACAAATGGAGTAATTATTTGATCTACATGATGTGCCACACACATAAAAGGTACACATTCCATCTTTATATTTAGAACCCAATTAGTTAGTGTGGTATCAATGGCTTTGTTATCATAAATCAATTGTCACCTAGATTTTTTTTATGGAGGAATTGCAGCACATTATGAGGAAACAGAGAGAAATACCTTTTCTAGTCAATTAATCAATCTCTAACAAAAGGGTTCAATGGTGGAGTACATTGGGGACTTCCAAATATTGGATATCAAGGTACTTGATATTCTAGAGGAACATATGTTTGATGCCTTCATAGGGACTTTTGAAGGATAACACCTAAAATGAGGTTTTCCTTCGGGAACTTAATTCATTGGAAAATGCATTCAGGGTGGCAAGAAAAGTTGAAATAAAAATTCTGACAACAAGGAGGTCTACCACTCACAACCATAAATATGGAAGTGTTGTCACCGCTAGATTCCCACAACCTATAAGGTTGCCACCATAACAACTGGAGGGAAAAAGAGCAAAAGGGATTTGTTACAATTGTGATGGAAAATACACTAAAGGTCATAAGTGTGTTGAGAATAAATTATTTTATGTAGATTGTGAAGAGGAGGAAGAAAATGAACAAGAAACAAAAGGAAAAGATATAGACCAAGAACCAACCCCAGGAGTTGACAACGAAGAAATGAATTTGACCATATCTTGTATTGCATGATCAAGAATCACCACTCAAACTCTCAAGATAGAAGGATATATCAAGAAGAAGAAGGTAATAGTGTTGATTGATTAAGGTAGTACTCATAATTTTATTCATTGTAAGGTAGCCAAGGATTTGAATTGCTTTCTATATCCAACACCAATGTTAAGTGATGGTTGCAAATGGAAGAACTATAAATTGCTTAGGGAAGTGCCATAATGTCAATCTAAACATGAGGGAATATGTACTGAATAGTCCAATGCTTGTCATTCTAATGGGTGGTCACTGGTGTGGATGTTGTATTAGGAGTCCAATGGTTACAATATTTTGGGACGATAACTTCTAATTTTCAAGATATTTTCTTGAAATTTGTCTCAGAAGGAAAGGAAATTGAATTAAGGGGTATCAAAAGGAAACCTTAGAAGATAATAAGTTTTAATGGTATGACCAAGCTTTTGAAGAAGGAACAATGAGGGGTAATTGCACAATTCTATTCAATATATGTCTAGACATCTAAGTCATCCTTCTCTCAAAATTTCCAAAGAATCCTAGAAAATCATTCCAAGGTTTTTAATACTCCCAAAGGTCTCCCACCTATTCAAAATCATGATCATGTTATTCACTTGATTCCAATAAGTGTTCCTCCAAACATTAGACCTTAGAGATATACTTATGCATTGAAGAGTGAAATTCAATGTATGGTTGCATAAATCTTAGAGGAAGGTCAGAACCATAGTTATTTCTCTTCTCTAGTAGTATTGATGCACAAGAAGGATGGATCATGGCATCTTTGTACAGATTATAGAGATTTCGACAATCTCACTATGAAAGATAAATTTCCCATTACTATCATTAATAAATTGTTTGATGAACTACATAGAGTAATTTACTTCACGAAGCTGGATCTGCATTTAGGATCTCATCAAATTAGAATGAAGACGAAAGACATTCTGAAACAACATTTAGAATTGATGAAGGTCATTATGAAATTTTGTTCATGCCTTTGGACTTACTAATGCACCTTCCAAATTTCATGGTTTGATGAATTCCACTTTCAAACCCTTAGAAATTTTATGTTAGTATTTTTGATGATATACTAATCTATAGCATGTCTTGAAATGATCATGTTCAACATGTTGACATGGTGCTCAAATTATTGGAGGAGAAGCAATTGTATGCAAAATCCTACAAATGTTTCTTTGGAGTACATGAAGTGGAATATTTGGGTCATATTGTATCCCATGAGGGTGTTAAGGTGGGCCGTAACAAAATTAATGCCATCAAGGAATAGAAAATCCCCACAACCTTAAGGCATCTTTGAGGGTTTCTTAGGTTGACAGGGTATTATCACAAGTTTTCTAAGAATGACGAGAAGATAAAAACATATCTAACAACATTATTGAAGAAAGATGCATTTTCTTGGACTTCAAAAGAAACTAAGGCCTTTAAACATCTTAAAGAGGAAATGTGTCGAGCTCTAGTACTAACTACACTATAATTCACAAAAACCTTTATTATGTAATGCAATGCCTCAAAAAATGGAATTGGTGCTATTTTAATGCAATAAGGAAGACCCATTTATTTTGAATGACATCCAATTAAGGGAAATTATTTGAACAACCTATTTATGAGAAGGAAATGTTGGAAATACTACATGCACTGAAGAAATGGTGTCATTAACTAATGGGAAGACACTTAAAGGTAAAAAAAATCATGATAGTCTTAAATACTTCTTGGAACAAAACTGGGTCACAAAGATGTTGGGTTATGAATTTGAAATCATCTACAAAAAGGGAAGTAAATTGTTGTTACAAATACACTTTGAAGAAGGGACTAGGATGTGGAAGCATTGCTCTATTCCATTTATATTATCCAATGTTATTGGATAACTAAAGCAAGGGATGAATGGAAGAATGATGAAGGTGTATGGACACTCATTCAAAAGTTGCAACAAGATCCTAATGCATCTGATTCATTTATTTGGAAAAATGATTCATTGTGGTACAAAGATTGCCTATATTTATGTAAGAAATCCCAACTTAAAAAAAAAGGGTTCTTTTGGAATTGCATGTCTCTCTTATAGGAGGGTACCCAAGATTTTTAAAAACTTACAACATGGTCAAGAAGGTATTTTTTTGGGATGGACTTAAATATGATATTTATAATTTTGTGGCATAATGTTTGGATTTCCAACAAAATAAAGTTGAGAAAATTAATTTCCCAAGTATTTTACAACCACTAGCCATTCCAAGTCAACGTTGGGAAGAGGTCTCAATGGATTTTATCACAGGTTACAAAAGTCTGAAGGAAATATTGCCATGATGGTGGAAGTTGATAGACTTAACAAGGATGCACACTTTTCTACACTATCTCCTTCTTTCAAAGTCAGTACAGTCGCTATTGCATTTATGTAAACAATTTAAAAGCTACATGGAAACCCAAAAATTATTGTAAGTGATAGAGATCCCATTTTCACTAGAATTTTTTTGATAGAATTATTTTCTTATCTTGGTACGAAATTAGCTCATATATCATCTTATCATCCTCAATTTCATGGGCAAACTGAGATAGTAAACAAATGGTTGGAATTATATCTTTGTACCTGATAAACAAACACAATGGATCAAGTGGTTACACCTTGTTGGAAATAATATTGAGAGGGGGGGGGGGGGGTGAATCAGTATTATCAAATCAATATAACTTTTTAATTTCCATATTTAGATTCATATACGCTACTTTAGTTAAGGAAAACTACATGTATACGCAACTGCGTGTAAAGAAACAAGTGTATATCCAGTAAACTTATAATTCAGTTAGTTGCTTCTTAATGAGTGCATCAGAATATTATTAACCATATGAATAGTGAAGCAGAACAAATCATCACACACATGAACACCAAGATGTAAGGTGGAAAGACAATGTGGGTGAAAACCACCTACTGCAATTCGTCTCTATCTTATTTTAATTAGAAACTTCTTTTTATGATGATTCTATATTGGCGCAGTCTTATACCAGTACGCAGGCTACTACCTGCAAAAGGCTACAACCTTCTCTTTTCTTTCAGGGACCACATTTCATAAATTTCTAGACTGGATCCATGAATAACATCAATCAAACATCAAGTATATCTGTATCAACCAATCTCCTTTGTACAAACCAATACTGAATCAACCAATCACTTCTCAAAACGTTGTAACCAGAAAATAGTAACAATAACAAGACACCAATTTTGAACCCAGAACACTACAGTAATAAACAGAAGTAACTAAAACATATTTCATGAGATGTATGCTACTTCAATATGCAGAACCCTACGTATATACGCAACTGTATCAAGGCCAACCAGTGTATACGTTGTCTTCACTTGCTGAACCTACGTGTATATGCGCCTCTGATGTGCCGAACCTGCGTAGAGATCTATAAAAGATATTTTACCCTTTTCACTTAATCAGACATCACTTATACCCAGATTATCAAATTTATAGATCTAATCATGCGCCAATTATAACAGATCAAAAATCACACAATGATACTACTATTGAAGCCTTAAGATCTCGACCCATCAATAGAACTTATCCATCTTTTAGCGCTCAAGTTCCTCCTTGGTTCAGATTCAGCAATGTATCATAACCCAATTTTAGATTTTGCTCTTCATAAGATATTCGATATATATTTTTTTTGTTTCATACCTTTGCCTAATGATCTCCTTCCCTTTTTATAGTCTTAGGCCTTACTCAATACCATGGTCCAAAACCATTTAGAACCAATACTAGGGACCCAATACCTGGGTTCAACACTTCGGATGCAATACCAAGGTCCAAAACCATAGGTTCAAATATAACGAACTAAATACCATGGACCAAAAATAAGCTTTCCCACATGTACGTGCTTTTCTTTGCATGAAAGTGCGTGCATACGTATATGCGCCTTTTGATCGCCTAACCCACGTGTACACGCGACTTGGTTAAGAGGAACCTGCGTATATCTCTTTTTCTTTTATTCAAAGAGCCTAAACTAAGATCTTCCATCTGAGAGAGTTGCAATCAAGGACAACACCTGTGACATAGCGCTAAACCTCTGTCATAATGCCAATAATCTCCCCCTCTGGACTTGATGGCAACCCCAAGTTACTCAAAGTCGTTCTCTCCCTTTGTCATCAAGTGCAAAGGGTTATACTCCCCCTGAGTACATGCTAAATTCTCTGCTTTGTTGTGCTGTCCAAGCTCCCCTTGATTGTAGGCAAGGTCTGCAAGAAGATGTTCTACAAGAAGAAACATGACTTTATACATCATAAAAGACCTTCCTATCACTAAAGACTCATACATACATCCATCTCCCAACCCAGTGGGAATGTACCAATATTGACTCATCCACCAAACCAAGTGGGGATACACCAAGAATTTACACATGATTAAACAAGAACATTACATCATCCATCCCAGTCATAGTGGGGAAACCAAGATAGGCCGTTACATGACCTTGATAAGAAAATAAATACATGACATAGAGACAAAATATCTACAGCAAGACTATGATAGTTATCAATCAACTATCATTAGCAGCATCTTTCAATCATCATTCAGACCAGCAACCATGTTCTCCCTCTGCACCTGTTCCACCTGAAATCAAAACAACTGTGAAATTGAACCAAGATCTTCTAAGATAATTCCAACAATGCATTATTAGAAGAATATATGCTCCCCCTAAACCTGTGCCAAATGGTCTCTGTCAGACCCATATCAGACTCTTTTCATCCTGAGCTTGGCCCACTGTTTGTCTTCAAACCAACATATACGCGACTGAATCCATATAAACTGGCGTATGTACACGTATTCTCCACATGAAACTCACGTACAACCATTAATCTCTGAAACAGACAAGTTTCAACAGCAAGATGATGCGTCAACTACTCCCAGCTTCTGTTTGAGGTATTCAAATGTCTCCCTGGGCAGTGGTTTGGTGAGTATATTAGCAACTTGTTCCTTGGAGGGAACATACTCTAATTTGACCTTTTGTTCAAGCACTTTTTCTCAGAGAAAATGATATTTGATAGGTATGTGCTTGGTCTTTGAATGCATGACTGGATTCTTTGAAACACTGACTGCACTTTTATTATCACATAAGATGGAGATAGGTGGAGTACAAGTGATTTGAAAATCTTGCAGAGTTTGCATCATCCAAGGAGTTGTGTGTAGCAAGATGCAGTAGTCACATATTCCGCTCCAGCTGTAGATAAGGCAATTGAACTTTGTTTTACTAATCTGGAACCCATAAAGAATGCACCACCACTAGTGCTTTTCCTATCATCCATGCTTCCTGCCCAATCTGCATCTGTATATGCATGAAGTGTGAGATCTGAATCTCTAGGATACCATAAGCCATAGTTTTGTGTTCCTTGAAGATATTTGAAAATCCTCTTAATTGCCTGAAGGTGTACTTCCTTTGGATTTGCCTGGAATCTTCCAACTATTCCTACTGAATGCATTATGTCTGGTCGGGTACCTCTCAGATAGAGTAGATTACCAATCATGGATCTATAGGTTGGTTGATGTACTACTGTTGATTCATCATTTGCGCTAAGGCTGCATCCTATTACCATAGGGGTACATACCGGTTTCGAATCTTCCATGCCATATTTCTTCAAGATCTGCTTGAGGTACTTGGTTTGTAATAAAAAGATACTGTCTTTATTTTGTTGGATTTGTAAACCAAGAAAATATGTCAGCTCACCAAGCAAGGGCATTTCAAATTATTTTTGCATCACCAAAGCAAAGTTTTGATTCATGGATTCTTCATTGCTACCAAAGATGATATCATCAACATACACAACAAGTACTAGAAATTTATCATTATCAATTTTTATATATAAATTGCTATCGGCTGATCCTTTTGAAAAACCTTGTTGATGGAGGTATTTGTCCAAACGATAATACCAAGCCCTTGGAGCCTGTTTAAGACCATAGAGTGCCTTATTAAGTCCACATACAAGTTTTGGATCATTTCCAAGGATGAATCCATCTGGTTGCTCAATATACACTTCTTCTTCTAAGTCCCCATTTAAAAAGGCAGATTTCACATCCATTTGATATACTTTGAACTTCTGAAAGCTAGAAAGAGCAAGGAACATTCTTATGGCATCAAGTCTAGCAACTGGTGCAAAAGTTTCTTCAAAGTCTATACCTTCTTGTTGAGCATACCCTTTACAAACAAGTCTGGCTTTGTTTCTAATAACTTCTCCATTTTCATTCAACTTGTTTTTGAATATCCATTTTGTCCCTATGACATTCTTATCTTTTGGTCTAGCAACCAACTCCCCAGTGTTATTCTTTTCAATCTGCTCAAGTTCTTCATCCATGGCCTTGACCCAACATTCATCTTTGCATGCTTCTCTTACATTTTGTGGTTTAGTGGAGAAGAGCAATGCTAAATAACTTGAATTTTCTAAAATAGTTCTTGTTTTTGTACACCTACCTCTTTTTGCCCCAAAATTTGAGTTTCTGGATGATTCTTATAAACGCACCTGGATGGAGTCTTTTCTTCTATCCTTATCTTTTCTTCTGGTGCCTTATGGGTTTCTTCTTCATCATAAGTCTGATTTGATGTTGAAGGATAGTCCTCTTCATCTTCGAAATCTTTGGATTTTACTTGCCTAGGAATGTTTCCTTTTTCATCAACCACTACATCCATACTTTCAACAATTTTTCCAAGTCTTTTATTGAAACACATATCCTTTACTGTGGGGAGAGTATCCAAGGAGAATGCTTTCATCTGCTCTAGGTTCAAACTTGCCAAGGTTTTCATCAGTCCTTTTGATGTAACATTTGCTTCCAAAAGTTTTGAAGTATTTTACCATGGGAGTCTTACCATACCATAGTTCATGACGAGTTTGAGTGGTGTTTACCCAGATGTTTGTCTTGTTGAGAATAGTAACTACAGCAAATGTAACTTCACCCCAGAAGGTTGCGAGAGTTCCAGACCCATCAAACATAGCATGAGCCATTTGTTGAACCGTTCTGTTCATCCTTTCCACTAGTCCATTTTGCTGAGGAGTCCTTGCAATAGATAATTCCCTTCTTATTCCATGTTCTTCACAAAAGTCGAAAAATTCATCCGAGGTAAATTCCCCTCCTTGATCAGACTTGAGGCATTTTATTCTGCGATCTAATTCATTTTCAACCAAGGCTTTGAATGCTTTGAACTTTTCGAAAGCTTCGTCTTTATGCTTCATAAGTCCTATCCAACACATCCTGGAAAAGTCGTCAATGAACAGTATAAAGTATTCTTCTCCTCGAGGTGACCTTTTCCTAGATGGACCACATACACTAGTATGGACAAGTTCAAGTGGTCTACTAGTTGATCCTTCCTTCTCAGGTAAATTAGTTCTGGTTTGCTTGCCAAACTAACATGATTTGCATATTGTATTGTTTGAATTCTGATTGTATTGGCCATTGAAGAAATTCCTACAATTATCAAACCTACCGACCAAATGATTGTATTTTCCATTGACATCCATTCTTGAGGCAAATTGAGAATGATTTACATGTGGTTTGTAGCTTTTGTCCATCCTTGAAGTAGATTACCATCGATTTACTTGATGATCTTTGTTCATTATTGAAGTAAATTGTCCCTGATTTACCTAGTGATCTGCATTATGCTGTCGATTGTCAACCTGTTCACTTCTCCTTGCTACATCAAGATAACTTTTGGAGGTGGATGGCTTATGTGCTTGAGACGCTTCTTCGATATATCCAAGACCCGTCTTCATTAGAGGAGAACGCCGCACTTTGATAATCTCATTTAAAGTTTCAGATTCTGTAGAAAATCCAAGATTAAGAGCTTTTGATTTCTCAATATATTTTCTAAGTCCCACAATTTCACATTCTAATTTTTCATTGTGTTTTTCTCTTTTAGCAAGTTGGAATGTTAGAGTATCTATAATCATATTCTTTTCTTCCAAACAAATTTTAATTTTAGAAATTTCTTCATAAAGACCTTCTTCATCTATAGCATCCAAGAAATCATCATCTTCAAAGGCCATCAAAAGTCTATAATCATTGCATTGTTCATCTTCATCACTATTTGAAAATCCATCACTGTCTTCATGTGTATAATAGCTCTTCTTACTTATATTCTATTTTCTGTTCCATCTAATAGGTTCCTTACTTCTGTCAAGCTTATCTTTATGAGGACACTTGGCAGCATAGTGGCCGACTCTTCCACAAGCAAAAAATTTGAAAGGTAGCTTACCTCTGAATCTTCTAGAACCTCGTTGAAGGTTCTTGAAAAAGTTTGATTCTTCCTCTTCTTCTGACATATGTCCTAAGTCATTGTAATCTCCTTTTCCTAAGGCTTCGAATGCGGCTCCACTCTTGTCTGATGGTCCCCCTTTTCTCATTTTGTAAGCAATTAGGATTCCATGCAGTTGTGATGTGGTAATGCTCTTTAGATTCTGTTTTTCTTCTATGGCAGAAAATTTTGATTCAAACTTAGAAGACAAAGATCTTAGAACCTTTTCAACCAAAACAACTTCTTTTATTTCTTCACCCAAGTTTTTCATACAATTAACAATCTCATCTATACGTAGGAAATAGTTAGCCACACTTTCATCATTGTGCATTATGAGATTTCCATATTAAATTCTGAGAGTTTGTAGTTTTGCTCGTTTTACCTAATCATCTCCTTCATAGCTCAAAATGATCTTGTCCCATATTTCTTTTGCAGTTTTGAGTTGCATAACCTTGACGAATTCTGATTGAGATAGACTCCCTAATAGAGTATTGACAAACTTTGCATTTTTTTCATACTGCTTCTTACCAACCGTATCTATAGGAGTTGTTGACGAAAATGTGTATCCTGTTTCCACCATATCCCAGACTTATGTACCAAGAGATTGAAGATAGGTTGTGATTCTTACCTTCCAATAGACAAAGTTGCTCCCATCAAAAATTAGTGGCCTGATCGATGCCTCTTTTTCGTAGTTGCTCATGATGATAGATCTTCCTTCAAGAGATCAAGCTTCTTCTGAAGGACCCGCTCTGATACCAATTGTTGGAAATAATACTGAGAGGGGGGGTGAATTAGTATTATCAAATCAATATAACCTTTTCATTTCCATATTCAGATTCATATACGCTACTTTAGTTAAGGAAAACCGCGCGTATATGCAACTGTGTGTAATGCAACAAGTGTATATCCAGTAAACTTATAATTCAGTTAGTTGCTTCTTAATGAGTGCATCAGAATATTATTAACCATATGAACAATAAACAGGAGCAGTAAAGTAGAACAAATCATCACACACATGAACACCAAGATGTAAGGTGGAAACCTAATGTGGGTGAAAACCACCTGCTGCAATTCATCTCTATCTTCTTTTAATTAGAAACTTCTTTTTACAATGATTTTGTACTGGTGCAATATTATACCAGTATGCAAACTGTTACATGCAGAAGGCTACAACCTTCTCTCGTTCTCCAACTTCTTCTGGAAGGGAGCTACAACCCCCTTAGCTCTTGTACTAGCTGAGGCACTAGTACGTAGGTGTTGACCGACAGAAGGCTAAAACCTTCTCTTTTCTTCCAGGGACCATGGTTCATAAATTTTTAGACTGGATCCATGAATAACATCAATCAAACATCAAGTATATCTGAATCAACCAATCACTTCTCAGAATGTTGTAACCAGAAAACAGTAACAATAACCAGACACCAATTCTGAACCCAGAACACTGCAGCAATAAATAGAAGTAACTAAAACATATTTCATGAGATGTACACTACTTCAATATGTAGAACCCTGTGTACATACGCAGTTGTATTAAGGCCAACCAGCGTATACGATGTCTTCACTTGTTGAACCTGCATGTATACGCACCTTTGATGTGCCGAACCTGCATACAAATCTATAAAAGATATTTTACCCTTTTTCACTTAATCAGACATCAGTTATACCCAGATTATCAGATTTATAGATCTAATCATGCGCTAATTATAATGTATCAAAAATCACACAATGATTCTACTATTGAAGCCTTAAGATCTCGACCCACCAATAGAACTTATCCATCTTTTAGCACTCAGGTTCCTCCTTGGTTGAGATCTAGCAATGTACCATAACCCAATTTTAGATCTTGCTCTTCATAAGATATTCGATACTTTTGTTCATGCCTTTGCCTAATGATCTCCTTCCCTTTTTATAGTCTTAGGCCTTACTCAATACCATGGTCCAAAACCATTTAGAACCAATACTAGGGACCCAATACCTGGGTTCAACACTTCGGATGCAATGCCAAGGTCCAAAACCAAAGGTTCAAATATAACGGACTAAATACCATCGACCAAAAATAAGTTTTCCCACATGTACACGCTTTTCTCTACATGAAAGTGCGTGCATACGTATACGTGCCTTTTGATCGCCTAACCCACGTGTACATGCGACTTGGTTAAGAGGAACCTACGTATATCTCTTTTTCTTTATTCTGAGAGCCTGAACTAAGATCTTCCATCTGTGTGAGTTACCATCAAGGACAAAACCTGTGACATAGCGCCAAACCTCTGTCATAATGCCAACAAAATATCTATTTGAAATTCTAGTAAAACATGTCCTCATCATTAGCTGCTAAAGATTTTGTAGTATCATTCTTAGATTTATTTTGATGGGGATGCTCATCATGATCATCATCATCATCATCATTTCCCTTCCTCTTTTTATTGTTCTTCCCTTCAATTCCATGATTTTTATAATGACCAAACTTGTAGCAATGAGAACATTGAATATAATTCTTTTGAGGAGTTGGTCTTCTACTTGCATTCCATTAAAACCTTCCAAAATTTATCCTTCTTTTTCAATTTTTAGAGTGGGTTGTAAGCGCTTGAGATTCATCATATTGAGGTATTGGACTCTTCTACTTTGAGACAAGTCTAGATTCTTCTTGAGTAAATGAGGTCCATAGTTCTTCAAAACTTGGAGTTTCCTTTCTACCACATATACTAGATGCAAATGAGTCCCATGGTTCAGGTAAACCATTAAGTTTTGTAGTCACAAGTTCATTATTATAAATTATTTCATCAATTTCTTGAAGTTGCTCTCTTAGTTGAGAGATCCTCATGAAATATGAGGCCACAATATCATTTCTTTTCATTCTAATATCAAAAATCTCATTCTTTGAACTCATTGTTTGGCCAATGTTATTGATGATATATAATCCAACTAGGGCATAATACATATTCTTTGAAGTGTAGAGATTCGTGACATATGGAATCAAATGATCTTTGATAGGATTTGAAATAATACTCCTAGCTATGATTTCATCATTCTCCTATTTTTCTTTTTCTTCATTATCTAAATGTTTATTGACCTTTCCCTTTGAAATATCCAAGACATCATTCTTTTCAATAATGAGTTCAATCCTTGTCTCCCAAGTCCTTAAATTTGTAGCTCCTTCCAACTTGTTCTCTAAATTCATGGAGGAACTTGTGGATATAGATAAGAAATCAGATTACTTTTCTAGGTATCTTCAAGAGTGATCTTCAATGTCCTTTTCCTTACCAAATTTCTTTAAGAGTGATCTCAATGTCCTTTCCTTTACCAAAGATCTAATACCATGTTGATTTTTCAAGTGCAATAGATACAAGCCCTATTTTTTGAATTTTTGATAATAAATTCTAATGATGTAGATATTCGTTAGCATTTCCAATTTATCAATAAGCAATTACAATTCAGAAATTCAACCCTAAATGCACAAGGACAATAGAGATCAAAATGCACAAATATAACACAAGATTTATCCTAGGAAAACCCACTTTGGGGAAAAACCCAACAATCTTTTCCTTAGAGAAATTCTTTAGTTCAATAAGATATACACCTAGATCCTCTAGTCAAATATGGTGATAAAAATAACCAACAATAAAATGGTCAAACCTGGTCAAATTTCCCTCTTGTCAAGGAAATTTGATGCCCGACAAACTCAGCCTTACCTAATGTGCCTAGGCCAAAATTTAGCCTCCCAAAAATTTCCCAAACACTCGTCCTTTCTACCTAGAATATTCTACCCAAAATTTCAGACCTACTTCCAGAGTCTACCCAGAAGTTCACACATGAATAACTGCAGGAGGAGAGACAATCACTAATGTGAAATCAAAGAGATAAAGAGATATGCTTGAGATAACTTCGCCCTTATTATCCTTCTTCTCCTTCACTTGGATGCCCAAAATCTATCCTTTTGTGTGAGATCTAATTGTGTCTTGTGGAGGAGGTTGAGTGCCTTATATATATTGTTCTAGATGGATTTAATGGGTGTCTCTTCAACTAGGGCTGACTTGACTTGAAGGAGGGTCGACTTGAAAAATTTGTTGCCAAAAATTCAAAAAATTCTCTTTTAAAATCATCATGAATAAAATGTATTATATTAATCATCATATATATTTTTGTTTTTGAAATTGACATGGATAACATGTACTGAAAAATTCAAGGGCTAAAATATTAATTATGAATACTATCCATAGCTACAAAATTCATCAGGACATGCCGATTGTTTCGATCCTTTTTCTTGGGGATATTTTGTATTTTCCTATTTGGTTGTTCAGTGTTGTACGGTTCCTGTTTTGGGTGGCATGGTTTGGTGCATTATGGTGAGCCCTGGTATTGCACCGAGAGTGTTGCAACTCCCAAGGGCTCCTCACCTCTATTTATCAACCTCAAGTTTGTACAAACTTCGAGGTGGTAGTTCTATATACACAGTAGATGGGATTCTACTCATGCCACCCTCAACTAGGACATTTGATCAATAGTGATCCAAGACCATTCTTTCTAATGAATTAGAAGGAAAATAACTAATAAAGGTACAATTCAAAAGCTAGCTCTAATGATAAAAAGGAAAATGATTTTTAAACATCAACTTGTTAATGTTATTCTAACAATTCATGAAAAGACAAGAGCTAAACTACTTGCAGAAAGGGAAGTACATTATTTTGCAATCAACCATATATCTACAAAATTTACTTGCAGATAAGAAACTAACCTACTAAATCATAACTCAATATTTCAAGAATCATCTATCTAGATCACACTTGCATATAAATCAATGTTCTATTTGTGCTAAATCTGTGATAAAGAAACTAATGTTGTTGTATTTTGTAGTGAATTAAATGGATCATTGGAATGGCCTAGTTGTTGTCCTTGATCATGGAGTCACAGCTAGGGGTCAACCTACTTCTAAACTAAGTCAAAATTACATCACAAGTCAAAATATATGGTGAAATAGGCTGCTACCTGCATGCTACAAGAGGCTGCTACAGGAAGGCCTGTAATGCTAAATGAAGGCTGCCATAATGTTTAGGAGGTAGGAATGATGAGTTCAAGGGATGGTAAGGTACATGGAGGTTGGGGTGGATGAATGAAAGGTGTCTGACACCCCAAGCAAAGCTTAGAACCTTATGAAGGCTTGTTTTGCACTAAGAGAGTTGCTCACTCTGACCTAAGGGAATGATCTCAATAACATAATTTGGGATTCATCAAAGAGGGTAATGGAGATGGTGAAAGGCACCTTTCCTGCAAATCCAAACATCCCTGCAACATCACATGCACATACTCTTTTATCATTGACAAAATGAAATAACTAATAGTGGAAAACATTAGTTGAATTTAATTGCCATCTAATATATGCCAAAAACTTTGATCTAGTTAATAAATCAGCTCCTAAGCTACAACAAGCACATGCAAAACAAGATGACTAAAATAGATCTTATTCCAAGAAATCATAAACATAGTAATTTTGGACTGTGATTGTAGATTCTTCCGTTCATGCTCCCATGAGAGTGATGAGATAGAGGTTGCAATCATTATAATTTTGAGGGGTTATGTTCTAATGAAGTGTAGAAAACTAATAAGAACTCTGAGCTAAAAAGAAATACCAATATATAAGAGGGACCTAAGCCACTAGGGTTAGGCCCAAACCCAAGAGCCTCAACCCTCTGGAACTAACTCATTGATTAACCAATAATAAACTTCTCATTATCATTGCAACAATTTCAAATACATCACACAACCAGCCAAAAATAACAGTATCAAAGTTCTTAAGCTCAATAGATTCCTAGATGAAAACAAAGTTAGAATCCTAATGACGTCTTTTGCATGTTTATTTATACAAAAGAGTAGCTACTAGAAGCTACCTAGAATATAGTAATGTTTGTCTCCAAAAACTTGAGAAGGGTGTATCTTTATATTCTTTAACTGCGCTTGCTTGGCTGCCAATGACCTCGAGCTGATGAGAGAGAGAGTGTGGTGATCTTGACTGATTGAGGGAGTTAAGGAGGTGGAATACGTCATAGAATATTTCCCTGTTGTCTACTCCAAGCTCCTGTATTGAAATCATCAAAAAAATGCTCCATTTCCTGCATTTAAACTATATTAGGCCACATGACATAGAAAAACATATTTTACCCATCTCACTAAGCACAATATAACCAAAAATGCAAATAAATGTGAGAAAGAGATAGTCCTAAAGCTGGAGGATGGAATTATGACCCTTATAATGTACCTATTGATGAGTCCCATCATCACCCCCCCACTAAAATTATTTATCATCCCTTGAGAAACTGAGTCATCTATGTCCATGTCTTTCATGGCCCTGGTGGCCTCCCTGACATCCCAAGGTTCCTCAGATGGTGTGCCTTCTTAGGGATAGAAACATGCATTATTTTCTATCTCTGCCCACTCCTTCTCCTCTACCTCATTTATTCCTTCCTGTAGGCCTAATAAAAAGGGTGGACTAAGATTGAGTCCAATCCAATTGAATTTTAAGCTTTTCATGATTCCTTTGTACAAGGGTGTCCTATGCAATGCATTCCTCAGCCTTTCCATCTCCTCTAGCAATGTTGTTTGGTTTCTGTTCCCAAGAACCTTAGTGTGTCTTCAAAATGTGAGATGGCTTGTGCCTGGGTGGTAAGATATTTGGGTGCTAGGTCAACATCATTGGACATGATGCTATGATTTCTAATGATAGCCATTGGGATCTTTAGCTGATCCTTGATATATTATGGTTCCTTTTCTTCCTTTTCCATGACTCTCTTTACTTCCTCAACCCTTGCCTCCTCATGAGTCATGTAGGATGCTAAGGCCATCAGTTGTGTATCCCCCAATTTTGCATTGGAATCCCAAATATTCATATTAGTCAAGGTGAGATTATGGATGTAAAATCAACCAATTTCACTCTGTCTTCTATGCTAGCTAGGTTGAAAATTTCAATGAACTGTTTGTAATCTTGAAATGGAATAGACCCATGTTGTGCTAAGATTTTGATTTGGAATTGTAACCACTTCTCTTTCAGAAAGAGTACATAAGACTTGGATGTTTGTCTGCACTGTAATGCCTCCATGTATAGGCTTTCCATTATGGAAAGTTGGGTTTCCTTCTCTTGCAGCTTCTCCCTCAACCACCTATTTTCTTCCTGTACCCGGTCCTTCATTGTGGACTCCCTGTCTCTTAGCTCACTTAATTCCTTGCCCATTTCAAGGACCTTTTATTCCATGAGACCCACTTCTTCCACCTTCTTAGACTTAGCAATTTTCATCCATCTGTGGGTTCTTCCTCTTTCTGCTTCTAGCTCAAAGAAAAACAAGACTACAAATTTTTGGGGAATAATTCTCCCTCCTTCAATGAATTTATAATAGGATCTTAGGCTAGGTTGTGGACTAGGCTCTTGGATCTCTAGGAATTCCTTCTAGAATGTTTTTGGGGAAGTTGTTGCCTCTTTTAGCTGTTGTGTCACATTTTCCCCTCTTGTTGCTCATTCTTCCCCTCTTGTAGCATCCTCTTCTACTCATGTAACACACTATGTTTTTCCTAGAACATACTATGCCCCTCTTGTAGCTTCCCCTTTTCTTCTTGTTTGAGGGTGGTTGATGCCTTGGGTTGTTTGAAGAAGGTTGATCCAGTGGTGGGCCTCCTTACATATGCTATAGGATTCTTTATTATGGGTTTTGGAGAGGTGTCCTCTTCGATTTTTATTTTAGTGGGGCCCACCTCCTCTTTCTTGTTTGGGGATTCTTCAATTGTGATAGGGCCCTTTGTGGTAGTTTGTGTCTTCCCTTGTTTTATCTTGGTGCTTTTCCTGATCTTTAAAATATAGGGGGGCTTGAATTTTTCTCTTCCTTTTAGGTTTGACTGGGGTGCTCAAGGAAGCTAAAGTTGTAGCTACCTATTTTTCAGTGGGTCCTGGAGAAAAACTTGCTTGCTTTGGGGATATCTCTATTCTCTGGGCTTAGTAGCCTTCTTAGGACTTGATTTTTCCTGTTTCTCCCCCTCTTTCTCTTCATTTGTTCCTTTCCTACCTCTACCTTTGGTTCTTCCACTCTCCTTCCCGCATCTGTTTCTCTTTCCTATTCCTCTGACCATACTACTTATTCCTCTCCTGTCCTGGCCCCTTCTTCTTCTTCCTCTATTTTTCCCTCTCTTCCTCCAATATTAAAGGCTAGGGTCTCACCTAGTGTGAGGGTCTGTGTATCAATGAAGGCTTCTCTATCCATTTTTATTAATTTGGACCAAAGGACGAGGATTCTCAATTTGTTCAAGGCATCCACCACTATCAGTTTAATGAGGCCATGGTGGCCTAAGTGTTGGTGTTTTCCTTCTCTCACTTTTGACTCATGTCTTGATGGACTATAGGAGGAAGTATGGCACACTAAGTCTTTGATCTAGAGGTAATTCTACTTGAAATTTGAGAACATGAAGTAATATAAAGTGGTAGGCATAGACCACACTTTGCCTTCCCTCACGAGAGGTGTATTTCAGGATATTGTAGGCCACCTCATCCCAAGGATAAGGTAGGATTTCCCTCCTAACTCTATTCTTGTCCTCAACAAAATTTTCATTGGCAGTGAAGAAGTTCTTTTTAGCAGTGACACTAGTGGTTTTGTCTTGTTTGGTCCATTTGATCCCTAGAGGTAGGGTTTTCACTCTACTAATTAGTTCAGGGCAGTGTGAGATAGCTAACCCCCTCACCACAATGGTGGAACTATCCTATTCTTGTGAGTTCTGGGCCATGGAAAATTCAAAGGCAATGTCATCATCATAGCCTTTCAAAAATTCTAAGAATCCTAGCCATTGGTGTATTCTAAAAATTTCTATCGTAGGAGGGTGTAGATGGATTCTTTTGGTATCTTAGGGCTCCCTTCTATTAAATCCTCCCCCCATGTTTTCTTTATGTTTTTAGATAAGTGAGGGAGAGATACTTCTTTTAATAGCTTTACTGTATAATTCAGTGGCAACATTGAGTTAAAATTCCTTGTTGATGATAATTTCCTACATTCCGCTTACTTTACAGTCTAAAAAGACCTTTCAATTTCACAATTAAACTGCTGCTGCCTGTAGAATTTGAAGTGCACTTTGAATACAATATTATGGATGGATGAAGGAGATGGTGGCACTTAATTTTTATTAAGTGGTTTGTGATGAAGGTAATAATTTGGAGACCAATTCATCCCTTTGTAGTGTTCCTTCACCCTTTCAATCTTCCTGTAGTAGTCTCTTGTCCCTCCTGTAACAGTTGCAGAATTTCCTATAGCTCCCTCCTGTAACAGTTACAGACTTGCCAATAGCTCCCTCTTGTAGCAATGGTAGAACAAGGTTCAAAACTCCTCTATGGCACCCCGAGCTCGTCCCTCCTTAATTTTTTTTAAATGAGTGAGTATGAAAAATAATTTGAGCCCTAGTACATAATATGCCATTTTTGGCTTAGTCTTGGAGTGTTGTGGTGACCTGGTAGTCACACAAGGTTTCCTCTTTTGGACCTTTTTCCCCACTTGGATTAATTATTCCCTCTTTCCTCGTAATCACCACCCATTATATATGATCCCAACTCGACTGATGTGACACCTCCACATTGCATGAGTGATTACCATCACTTTTAGTTTACTAGCAGAGGGTGGGCAAGTTAACTAACCACCTCCATCTTATTAAAACATCTCCTCTCGGCATTTATACATTTTTGTTATTCACATTTAGGGAGGAGGTGAAAGCTTGCCATATCTGTGCCCAGATCATGATTGAATTGATGTAGGGATTTGCATGTTGGATTTGAACCACGTTATTGTCATCAAGAGACTTGACTTGCTGTGTTTCCTTCCCATGTATTTATTCATTGCTACTCATGATATATGATTGTTTTGTGTGCAGGTACTTTGTTGGTATCCAAGATACTATTGCTAGTGGAGAGTCTTGTTGGGAGTGATATGACTACTAAAAATTGGACTCATAAGTTTCCACCACCCCCTACTGATGAGAAAAAAACATGATTATTTGTTTTTATGATGTGTGCACAGGCTGCTACAATATGAGGTCTTCTCCCTGTAGCGGTCCTCTCCTTTTCCTCTGGGGTCTTCAAGCTACATGGGGGTGGTGAGAGAGGATACAACATGTCTTGAGGAAAATGCTAGGAATTTGAGGGAGTAGTGTAGCTTGTAGAAATGAAGATGATGTCCTCTATGTTCTTCTCCAAAAAAATTCAACAGGGGAAAGACAAAGTGGAGTAATTTTAGTGGAATATATTTATTTATTTATTTATGAAATGGGATGTGTGAGTGATATATGGATGGTGGAACATGGTGGGGGAACCTCATTTATTATTTTCAGGGTCATGTTGGGTTTTCCTTTCTCTCATATCTCCCTCATGTAGCTTTTTAGAACCCTCCTGTAGCACTACAATACCTTCCTATAGCATTTACAGGTCCTTCTTGTAGCAGTCCAAAGATGGGGTGAAACTTGAATTTTAGGCTAATGGGATGATAGAGAGGGGTGATCACGAGTTTGGATGATGGATATGAAGTGGATGGATGGAGGAGGTAGGGAATATTGGTAATTTTGGCGTTGTAGCCATGGAATCTTCCACTGTCTTTAATCCTGCAAAATGATTTAAAATAATTAGCATACATGGTGTAGACCCATTTCTTGTTTTCTAGTTTTTTTTTTTTTTTTTTTTTTTTTTTTTTTCAGACACACAGGCTACCTCAGAGGAGGTTTTTAATTTGTATGCCTCCCCTACATTCCCTCAAGAGAGGTTTTTACCTAGGGATCTTTATTATTTTTCTTCTCCTTTTTTTTCTCCTGGGCTTCCTATGAGAGGTTTTCAACCCAAGAGTTGGCATCAGATGCCTTCTAAAGGTCTTCATCATGGTCTTTTATTTTCTTTTATTTTCCTTTTTTCTATTTTCCTCTTTTTTTTCCTTAAAAAAAAAAAAAAGTGTCTAGAAATGCTATGGATTGGAAGTTATGAAACTTCCAACCACATTGACTTCTCTGCTGATTGTACTAATGAATTCTTCCTTAGACATAGGTTTTCTGTATATATTTAGAATGTAGCCATTGAAAAGCAAGGGAATCCCTTCTTCATCAATGGTCCTGATTTAAACAAATCCATTGTCATGACATTTTTCTATCAGGTATGGGCCTAACCATCTTGTCATCAGTTTTCCTTTGAAATCCTTGAACCTAGAATCATATAATAATTCCCAGTCCCCTTCTTGAAATATTTTTTCCTTGATATTCCTATCAAGCTAGACCTTCCTTTTCAGTTGTATAACTTTTGTATGTAGGAGGGCCTGCATTCTGAACTCATCCAAGCCATTTTTATGTTTTAACCCTGTACAGAAATTACTTGCATACAAATTCTAAAACACAGAAAATAAACAATGCAAGAGCATAACACATAAAACACATATACATAGAGATTTTCCCCTCGATCCCAACACCAGGACTACCAACTTGATTTTTCATTATTTTCATTTCAATGTTACAATACATATTTATACTTGCCAAAGCATCCAATACCATGGACTGAAAATGATCGTGTCCAAAACCATGGACCGAAAACCATCGTATCCAAAACCATGTGCAAAAACCATGCATAAAACCATAGGTAGGTCCGCCCAACCTAATATAGGGTCCAAAAAAATTTTCCCCAGGGCGCTGCCCAAACCTCATAAAGGGGGGCTACCCATCCTCCTCAAACCCCCTGTGACCCCCCCGCTACGCACTCGGCGCAATAGAGGGGGGGGCTCCACCCCCCACTCTAACCCCCCAATTAACTACGTAGGTTAGTCATGGAAAGAATATAACACAACCCAACATTCTCCCACTTGTTGTTTTCTTTTCACACGAGGCCATAGGAGAGCTTAGTCATTTATCCAGCCATGAAACTCCCATTTTTTCTCTACACAAAGAGAAATACTCAGAGCTCACAGATTTTTTCAATGCATCTATAGTATTCTTCAAAGTGTCCAACTTTTCCAGCAAAACCTTTTTGTCTTCTATCATATCCCTCACAAAGTGATACTGAACATCAATGTGCTTTGTCTTTGAATGATAAGCAGGGTTATTTGCCAAGAAAATTTCACTTTGGCTGTCACAATATATCCTTATAGCTCCTTGTACTAACCAAACTTCTTCCTTGCTTGCATGAGTGGCTTCCATGTATTCTACCTCTGTAATTGATAGTGCCACTACAGATTGTTTCTTACTCATCCAACTGATTGCACCTCCAAATAGGTTAAACACATACCCACTTGTAGATCTTCTATGATCCAGATCTCCAACCCAGTTTTCATAAACAAAGCCATGAATATCCAACACTTTGTCCAATCCTGGTCTTCCTTGGTAGCAAAAACCATAATCACTAGTGCCATGCAAATACTTGAAAACTCGCTTCATTGTTATCCAGTGTTCCTTCCCTAGTTTTGACATAAACCTGCTCAATACCCACTACATTTGAAATTTCTAGCTTAGTATAGAACATCACATAGGCTACTGACTGCACTTGCATATGGAACACGAGACATGTCCTCTTCCTCTTCTTGTGCCTTGGGACACTATTTAACAGATAACTTTACACCTACAGGAATAGGAACCTTCACCAGTTTACTATCCTTCATGTTAAACCTCTACAATATTGTCTCGACATACTTCCTCTGGTTTAACCAGAGCTTCCTCTTTGCTTGCTCTCTTATAATTGCCATGCCCAGAATATAGTTTGCAGCATTAAGCTCTTTCATGTTGAATTTGAAGGACAATTGGGTCTTCAATCCTAGATAATTTCTTTGTCATTTCCAACCAACAACATATCATCCACATACAAGGCCAGATAAATAACAAGGTCACCAATTAATTTAAAAATACACACTATGATCTGCTTTGTTTTGGTGAAGCCAAGTCTCCATATAAATGTATCAAATTTCTAATACCACATTCTTGGTGACTATTTTAACTCATACAAATACTTCTTTAACTTGCATACCAGTTATTTCTTACCCTTCACCGCAAAGCCTTTAGGTTGCTTCATGTAGATCTCCTCTTCTAGATCCCTGTGAAGAAATGTTGTCTTCACATTCATTTGTTCTACCACAAAATCAAAAGAAGCATTGACAGATAATGGTAATCTAATAGAAGCTACCTTGGCAATAGGAGAAAAAATATCACCAAAATCAATTCCCAGCACCTGGGAATAACCTTTTTCCACCAAACGAGCCTTGTATTTATCCGCCTTTCCTTCTACATTTGTCTTCTTCTTGAACACCCATTTGTTGCCAATGGGTTTCCTTCCAGCCGATAACTCCACCAGATCCCAAGCATCATTTTTGTGCAAAGATGCCATTTCATCAACCATGGCCTCTTTCCAGATTTTTCCATCCTCTGAATCTACTGCTTCCTTCATAGTTCTAGGATCATCATCAATAACAGATAAATCAAAATTTGAACAGAAAGCAGATGGACTATACCTTTCCGGCTACCTTCTTTTTCGAACTGATATTCTCACACCTGGAGTTTGTGGCTCTTCATCTTCTGGTTCCTCCTCTGCTGTAGAGTCTGATTCTTCCACCTTAAGCTCAAACTATATCTTCTCAGGTTCATTTGATGGGACTTCATGTTTAATAACATCTTTCACCTCTCTTAACACCACATTTTGGTTGTACACAACCTTCCTTGTTACTGGGTTCCAAAGCTTATAACCCTTTAAACCATCCTTATATCCAATAAAGATGCACTTTTTAGATTTACTATCCAACTTGGTTCTTTTCTCCTTTCGAACATTTACATATGCATCACATCCAAATACCCTTAGATGTGAAAGAGATGGTTTCTTACCATTCCATACCTCTTGTGGAGTCTTATGCTCCAACACTGATGAAGGTGATTTGTTGACCAGGTAACATGATGTCTCCACTGCCTCTGCCCATAATTCCTATCCTAACCCGACACTACTGAGCATGCTTCCCTCCTTTCCATCAATGTCTTGTTCATTCTTTCTGCAACTCCATTTTGCTCAGGTGTGTATGGAGTAGTCTTCTGCTGTGATATACCACACTTCTTAAAGAATTCTTCAAATTCCTTACTGCAAAACTCTCCACCATTATCTGTCCTCAACACCTTTATGTTCTTCTATGTCTGGTTTTCCACCAGAGCCTTAAATTCTTTAAACCTGTCAAAGACTTCAGATTTCTTCTTAAGGAAATATATCCATGTATTCCTTGAGAAGTCATCTATAAATGATACATAGTACACAAACTTACCCAGTGATGGAGCCTTCACAGGTCCAAACACATCACTATGCACAAGTTCTAATATATGTGTTTCCCTCTTACCACGAAAGGGGAAACTCACCCGATTCTGCTTCCCATATACACAATTTTCATACAAATCAAAATCCAGAGAGCTATTATTCATACCTTCTACCATACCTTTACCATGAAGTATTTGAAGGCTCTTCTCTCCAATATGTCCAAGCCTTTGATGCCACACAATGGTCTTCTCTCCAGAGACCACTAGATTTTCTGCTCCACTTTCAAGAACCACAGAACTGTTGCACCCATCAACAATAGTGCTACCTTGTAGCTTGTACAGAGTTCCAGTCTGAACTCCCTGCATCAATACCAGTGCTCCTCGAACCATATTGCAGCTATCCTTCTCAAACACTATTTTTACACCTGCATCATCCATCTTTCTTACGGAAATCATATTTCTGGCCAATGCCAGAATATGCAGAACACTTAGACGTATTCTAACCCTCCCACCTTACAACTTAACTTTACTTTTCTGTGACCAACGATTCTAACCTTCCTGTCATCCCCCAAGAAGACATCACCAGCATCATATTTCTCATACTCGCAAAACCACTCTCTATGGGGAGTGAAGTGAAAGGATGCACTTGAGTCAATCAACCATGCCATGTGATCTACATGTGTACTTGAAGAAGCCAAGTACACATCCCCACCTTCATCTGAGGCAGTTTTCACCTCTGCAGAAGGAGCATCATCAGATCCCTTTCCTTTATCAAGAGCTTTAGATTTACAGTCCCTTTTGTAGTTCCCTTCCTTTCCACATTTCCATCACACTACCTTTACAACTCTTCCTGGATATTTATATCTCCCTCTAGATTTAGATCTCCCACTCGATGAATTATTTTTGTTTCTATTATGAGACCGTCCTCGTATAGACAAGCCATCACCATTCTGGCTCTCCATATTTTTCTGTCTCATATCCCTCGTCAGCAAGGATGGGACTATTTCATCAAACTGCAAGGCAATTACGTTGCTACCTATTGCAATAACCAGACTATCCCACGAATCGGGTAGAGAACACAACAAACTTATGCACTTATCTTCATCTGAAATTTTAATATCAACAAATAATAACTGACTTACCATAGTATTAAATGCGTTCAGATGCTCTGTCACTGAGTCTCCATATTTCATCCTCACGTTATACAACGTTTTCCATAGGAGTTTATTCACAAGAGACTTAGATTGGTACAAAGTCCCTAACTTGTCCCACATAGCCTTAGCCATAGCTTCCCCTGATACATTCAGCAATACTAAGTCTAAGACACACAATCATATTGTGCTCTTTGTCTTCCGATCCAACTTCTTCCATTCTTCATTGGACACTCCCATTGGTTTAGTACCCGGATCTACCACAATCCATTGATCTTTATCCACCAATAGATCCTCCATCTTGAGTTTCTACAACTCAAAACTCTAGCCATTAAATTTCTTGATCTCTATCTTTCTACTGCTCGCCATCGTCTTTCACCACAAGAATCGATCCCACAGATCTACCACTGAACAGGGTCTACCACAGGCCCGAGCGAAACCCCTCAACAACGAAGACATCCCCTTGAAGCCAAAACAACTATAATACCAAATGTAGGTTTTAACCCCGTACAGAAATTACCTGCATACGAATTCTAAAACACAGAAAATAAACAATGCGAGAGCATAACACATAAAACACATATGCATAGAGATTTTCCCTTGGATCCAAAAACCAGGACTACCAACTTGATTTTTCATTATTTTCATTTCAATGTTACAATACATATTTATACATGTTGAAGCATCCAATACCATGGACCGAAAACCATTGCATCCAAAACCATGGACCGAAAACCATCGCGTCCAAAACCATGTGTGAAAACCATGCACAAAACCATAGGTAGGTCCACCCAACCTAATATAGGGTCCAAAAAGAATTTCCCTAGGCACTACCCAAACCCCGTAGAAGGGGGCTACCCGGCCCCTCAATCCCCCTATGACCCCCCCACTGCGCAATCTGCGAAATGAAGGGGGGGGCTCCGCCCACCCTCTAACCCCCCAGTTAACTACATAGGTTAGTCATGGAAAGAATATAACACAACCCAACACCATTCAATTGGACGATCCTCTCTTGCTATGGTTTGGTGACATATAAGTCCAATTTGGATGCCATTCTCAAAGTATTATACTCAAACTCAATAGAAACCAGAGCTTTCTTTCCATAAACCAAATCATATGGAGTGAACCCAGGATTTGTCTTTCAAGTGGTGTTATAGGCCCAAGTGGCCTCCAAGAACCTATCTTCCCAATATCTCTTGCTGCTACTCACAACCTTGGTGAGGATGCTCTCCAATGCTCTATTTGTAACCTCTACTTACCCATTTTCCTGAGGGTGATAGGCAGTAGACGTTTTGTGTTTGATATGATGCTGACTTTGAATATTCTCAATCAGACATGATGTGAATTGAGCTCCCTAATCGATGACTATGTCCCTGGGTTACCCAAATTTGTAGAAGATATTTTTCATTAAGAACTAAACCACTTTCTCCTCCGTTTCTTCTTTGACAACCTTTGTTTCAACTCACTTTGTCAAGTAATCAGTGCGCACAATGACGTAATTTTTCCGCCCTTATGGTGGATTAATTGGGCCAATGAAATTCATGCCACACTTTTCAAATGGATCCAAGGCCACCTGAGGTTGTAGAGGAATTTCATCCCTAGGTGTGGATTTTCCCAACCTCTTGCACTAATCACATCTACTGGTATACATTCCTTCATCTTTGTGGAGAGCGGACCAATAATAACCAGCTTGTAGAGATTTGAAAGTTGTTCTCTTAGCAAAAAAATGACCTCCACAGGGCCCATCATGATAGCTCGAGAGGATGTCAAAAACTTCCTCTTCCCTGACACATCTCCCTAAGATCTGATCTGGACCTAGCTTGAAGAGATTGCCCTCAATCCAAGTGAAAGGGGCACTTTTCCTTACAATTATGCTCTTCTCCCTAGATGACATATTTGGGGGAAATTTTGAAGAAAATAGGTAGTTGGCTATGTCAAAAAACCATGGAGAGAGAACTGAGATAGAAAATAGGTGCTCATATATAAGTTGATCATGGACCATCCCTTCATCACCTACAGGCAAAGCAAGTTTAGACAAAACATCTACAACTACATTTTCTTTTCCTGGCTTGTCAATAATAGTTAAATATAACTATTGTAACAATAAAAACCATCTAATGATTATATAATTCACTTCAGGCTTATTCATCAAATATTTAGTAGTTACATGGTCAGTATGCACAAAATTTTGGTATCCAATGATGTAGTGTCTAAATTTGTTTAAGGAGTGTACAAAAACTAAGATTTCTTTATCAATTACAGTGTAGTTCAATTCAACCTTAGACAAATTTTTACTAATGAAATAAATGGCATAGGGTAACTTATCATCTATTTGTTCCAAGGCTTCCCCCACAACTTTTTCAAATGCATCAACATGGATACGGAATGGTAGAGCCCAATTTGGACCCCTAATTATGTATGAAGTGGTTAATTTCTCTTTCAAAATCTCAAGGGCCTCTTGGCAGCTATTTGTCCAAAATAATTATGAGTCCTAGTCCAACAATCCCAATAATGGTGAAGACACTTAAATTCCTTGATAAACCTCCTATAATATCAATCTAAGCCCAAGAAATGGCTAACGTCCCTCTTCTTTTGAGGAGTAGGGACCCTTTTGATGATGGCAATCTTGTTTGGTTCCACTTGTATTCCCTCCTGAGATATTGAATGGCCAAGGAAAATCCATGCATTCATTAAGAATTCACATTTCTTTGGACTAAGCAAGAGGTTCATTTGAATTCATTTCCTCAGGACTTTTCCCAGGTTAGAGAGAGCGTCCAAGAAGTCACACCCATAGGGAGTGAAATCATCCATGTAGATCTCCACGGAGTCATGGAGAAGCTCAACAAAGATACTTAGAATTGCGCTTTGAAAAGTGGCAGGGGAATTTCATAGGCCAAAAGGGAGGACCCTATAATCAAGGGTACCCCAAGGACATGTGAATGTAGTTTTGTCTTGATCCTCGGGGCTAAACTAGATCTGATCATAACCACTGAATCCATCCAAGAAAGAGAAGAACTTCTTCCCTGCAGACCATCTAAAACTTGGTCAATGAAAGGAAAAGGGAAATGGTCCTTCTTGGTGGCTTTGTTTAATTCTTTTTAATCCACACAGATCCTCCACTTCCCATTCTTCTTTGGGACCAAAACTAGAGGGGACACCCACTCACTATCTAATATGGGGTATATGAACCCTGCATCCAACAACTTTTGCAATTCTTCCTTTACTATGTCCTTGAGGGATGGGTTCATTCTCCTTTGTAGTTGGTAAACATGTTTTCATCCCTCTTTGATTTATATGTGATGAGTACAAACTGAGGGATGCACCCCCTTCATTTCTTTATAGTTCCAAGCAAAGACATCTGAGTGTTCTCTCAACATCTTCCACAGCGTCTCTTCTTGGTTGGCTGAGAGAAAGGGGTTAATATTCAAGGTTGTAGATGGACCAAATTTTACCACTTTGACATGGGCAGGACTTGGGACAACTAAGTATAATCCAGTCCAAGGACTACTCTCAGAATCTTTTACAAGCTCATCAAGAGGCATGGTATTTGGGGGTTGGTTTAGAGGATCTAGTCAATGAGGTCATCTTCATCAAGTTCCCCCCTCTTATAACAACATCTAGGGTGCAAATTGGATGGGATGTTGTATGATACACTTTATCTTCCTCCTCCTCTTCTAGCCACAAGGGTAATTCATGCTCAATGGATGGTTGATCAGGAGGGTACAATACCATTTTTTTGGACAAATGCCCATTCTTAATAGTCATGTTTATGACCCTACAACTAATGTAAGAATCAACAGTGGCTAACCATGGCCTTCCCAAGATGAGAGGATAACCATTGAATTTGGTTTTGTGGTAGAGAACCAATAATTCAATAGGATACTCCCAGCTGTCAATGGAGACCATTACATCCTCAACAAATCCCTCAAGAACCACTATGGCTCTATCTGCAAGTTAACACTATAGTGGTCTTTCTTAAGGCTCCTTGGAGGTTTATTTTCAACATGGTTTCTTTATTAATCACATTGATGGAAGCCCCAAGATCAATCAGGGTTTGAGGGACAATTATGCCATCAATGTGCACATCTACAACTCAAATTCCAAGTTCTAAATATTTTGGACAAATCACTCTCCCCAACATCAAATGAGATAATTTACCAATAAAATTGATAGTGGGGGTGTCTCCTTTTCTCCTCCCAGAGCGTTTGAAACATTTATTCTTAATAAGATGATTATAGATGGGAGCATCCTTAATAGCTTGGAGGAGGGGTATTTTAACACATAGATTCTTCAATCCTCCAAGAAGTTCAGTCTCTTCTGGGGTGTACTAGTTAGGATGGATCAATCTCTCATGAAAAGGAGGTGGATTTACTTGAGGGTACTCTATGCCTTTTCGTCTTCAAGTTCTTCAGTTGGAGATGGAGGTTGGTTATCTAGAAGCACTCTTCTAGACCTAAAGTTGATTTCTTGAATCTCCACAACATAGGCAGGGTAAGATGTCTCTCCACTATATCCCTGTTGTGCTTTCTTGTTATTCAGGTTCAAATTGGGTTAAGTAGACATATGAGGTTTCTTGGGTGGAGAAGGATGAGTGAGTTTTTTTTGAGGTGGAGGTGGAGGCAGTAAAGTAGGAGGTTGGTTGAGTTAAGGCCTCCACCCTTGTGATGGGTTATTCAATGGAGGAGGTTGAGAAGCATATGGATGAAATGGTTGATTGACAGGATGGGGAGGATATTAAGGAGAGTAAGACCAAAAAGGAGGTGTGAACCATGATGGATGAGTGGAAGAGTAAAAGGGTGGCAAGGGTGCATTCTGGTTTGGATGGTAATAAGAGTAAGATGCAGCGTGCATGCTCTGCTGGTATGGCCAAGGTCCTTCAGTCCTCCTATGATTTATAAAGAAACGTTGCGCAGTCCCACCTTCTTTCCTTTGGTATACAAATTTTAAACCCGGAAAAAAAGAAAACTTATTTATGGCATGGTTTTTATCACAGACTGAGCATAACTCTACAACATTTAATGGGCATTCATTTTTGGGGTGCCTTCTAGTGCATTTGGGGTAAAAAATAGCTAGGGATCTCTTTTCTTCCTCTTGTATCCTCTTGATTTGTATGGTATCCATTTGAAAAGAAAAGGTATGAAACATTTCACTTTTAAATTCCTCCATTGTGTTCCAAATCTCATTTTGGATGTTGTAGAAGGAGAGGAGCTGGCAAGCCTTGACTAGCTCTACCCTTCTTCCTAGCAGCCCTGGAGTGATTTAAAAAAAAATTGATGTCATCATAGGATAACTGATAGATGTGCCCCCCAGACAACATCTTGAAGGTTTCTAGCATGTCCTCCCTGATCCCTCGGAGAAGAACTAGCTTGAGTAATTCAGGATCAAGGGTGCATCTGGCCCTCCTATAACTAAGTTGAAATCTCTCCTCATAGCCCTCGAGGGATTCATCAGGTCTAAGAGCCATTCTAAAATTCCTTTTGTTTCCTTGGCCCTACAATATTCCCTATACTTGTTATTAAGGGCTTGCTACATTTGAGTGCAGGTAGTGATGATATCCCTAAACAAACCCATAAACTAGTGCAAGGCTACATCCTTAAGGGTAGATGGGAATAACTTCATCTTTTGGTCATGAGAGGCATATTCATAGGTCCTACAAACAACAAAAAACTCAAACATAAAAGTATCAGGATCCTCAGAGGTTAAGCCATGGAGGTGTGGAAGGGAAGTAGGGGTTATATTCTTCATTTTGGCCTCTCCATTGGTCTCTTTGATAGGGAAAACCTCATTGTTCTTGTTTTTAGCCATGGTTTGGGTAGGTGAAATGGGTTCTTCTTCTTCCCCAATAGGTTCTTCAAAGATATCAGGTTACGCACCTAAAGGGGCTTTTAACTCCCTTGTAGTTGGAGGGGGAGATGAGAGTCACCAAAGAAGAGTGAAGGTTGATTATTTGTTGGCATGGGGGTGTTTGGTAAGAATTTTCCTTGAGTATCTATATTCCTAGTGGCATGAAAGATTTTTTTTCTTCTTTTACGTCATTTTTCTCAAAATTGAATGCAAAACATAAAATAATGATTAAGAAGAAATAACATATACCTAGACACCTCCCCAGTGATGGTGCCAAAAAGTGATGAGCCCTGATATTGCAACAAGAGTGTTGCAACTCCCAAGGGCTCCTCAACTCTATTTATCAACCCAAGGTTCATACAAACTTCGAGGTGACAGTGATATATACACAATAGATGAGATTCTACTCATTCCACCCTCAACTAGGATATTGATCAATAGTGCTCCAATTTCATACTTTCTACTGAATTAGAAGGAAACTAACTTATGAAGCTGCAATTCAGAAGCTAGCTCTAATGATAAAAAGGAAAATGTTTTTTAAACCTCAACTTGTAAATGTTATTGAACCAATTCATGAAAAGACAATAGCTACACTAGCAGAAAGGGAACTAAATTATCTTGCAATCAACCATATAGATACCAAATCTACCTGCAGATAAGAAACTAACCTACCAAATCAACTCAAGATTCCATGCATCATCTATCTAGCTCACGCTTGCATATAAATGAATGTTCTATTTGTGTTAAATATGTGATAAAGAAACTAATGTTATTCTATTTTGTAGTGAAGGAAAATGATGGTTGGAATGACCCAAATGCTTCCCTTGATCATGGAGTTACAAATGGGGTTCAACCTACTTCTAAAGTAAGTCAAAAATGCATCACAGTTCGAAATAGATGGTGAAGCAGGCTGCTACAGGTGCCTTGTATTGCTACAGGAAGGCCTGTAATGCTACAAGAATGTTTTCGAGAAGGTTTAGTAGGTAGGAATGCTGCGTTCAAGGGATGGTAAGTTAGGTGGAGGTTGGGGTGTATGGATGAAAGGTGTCCAACACCCCAAGCCAAAGCTCCAAAACCTTAGGAAGACTTGTTTTGCACTAGGAGAGCTGCTCACTGTGACCTAAGGGAATGATCTCAAGAACATAATTTGGGATTCATCAAAGAGGATGATGGAGATGGTGAAAGGCCCCTTTCCTACAGATCTAAATGTCACTGCAACATCACATTCACATACTCTTTTATCATTGACAAAATGAAATAACTAATAGTGGAAAAGATGAGCTGAATTTAATTTCCATCTAATCTATGCCAAAAACTTTGATCTAGTCAATAAATCAACTCCTAAGCTACAACAAGCACATGCAAAACAAGATGACTAACATAGACCTTCTTCCAAGAAATCATAAACATAGTGATTTTGAACTATGATTGTAGATTCTTCCATTCATGCTCCCATGAGAGATGAGATAGAGGTTGCGATTATAAGATTTTTGAGGGGTTATGTTGTAATGAAATTCAAAAAAATCATAAGTACTATAAGATAAAAAAAAATACCAATACATAAGAGGGACCTAAGCCATTGGGGTTGGGCCCAAACCCAAGAGTCTAGAACTAACTCAGTGACTAACCAATAAGAAACTTGTCATTATTAATGTAGAAATGTCAAATACATCACATAACTAGTCAAAAATAACTGTATCAAGTGATTAAGCTAGATAGCTTCCTAGCTGAAAACAAATTTCAAATCGTAATGAGATATTTTGCATGTTTATTTATACAAGAGGGTAGCTACTAACAAATCCCTAGAAAATAGGAATGTTTATCTCTGAAAACTCGAGAAGGGTGGATCTTGATCTTCTTTAACTGCACTTGCTGTCTGCCAATGACCTCGAGCTGATGAGAGAAATTGTGGTGATCTTGGCTTATTGAGGGAGTAAGGAGGTGGAAAACCTCCTAAAATATCTCCATGTAGTCTACTCCGAGTTCTTGCATTGAAATCATATAAAAAATGCTCCATTTCGTGGATTTAAACCATATTAGGCCACATTACATAGCAAAACCTCTTTTACCCCTCTCACTAAGCATAATATAACACAAATTGTAAATAAATGTGAGAAATAGATAGTTCTAAATCTGGATGATGGCATTATGACCCTTATGATGTACCTATTGATGAGCCTCATCACACTGTTCATTGAATTGGTGTTATGGATCAACAAGCAGGTTCTGTACATCTTGAATTTATTGTATGTCACGTATTTTACTCTATATTGGTTGTTCTAGCCTTTTAGCTTTCCGTGGCTCTTTCTAGGTGTGAAAAATCATATTGAAACTAATTTTTATGGTATTGTGTATGTTATTTGTTGGGTGGAGTATTGTTGTGCCCTACTCTTAGTGTGGATTTTAATTTTGAGTGGTGAATTTCATGAGTCAAGGGACCTAGGTGGACTTCCCTACTGTGGGTGCTCTATAATACATTTTGGTGCTATAATTACCTTTGGTAGGAGCTCTGACTTATGTACATAGAGTACTAATTGGAGAGAGCATATTGGTGGGAGTGGTTGTTACAAGGGACTCTTTGTGTGGTATTTGGTATATGTTGTGGGAGGTTGGTGCAACAAGTGGCCCTTAGGGCCATCTTCATATTGTTTTGAAGATACATTGAGAATGCCTAGTCATTGTGGACATACAAGAAGAGGGGGTAGGTGTAGTGACAGAGATCAATCATCTTGGGAAAGTAGACTGGACTCTTCTTTGGGTAAGGATGTAGTTCTTGAGTCATCAGGACCACCTAATTTACCCGAGTATGCTTTTATCCAGATGGCCTTGGGGTATAAGATTAGGAAACTAATAATGTTGATGGTGCAACTCACCACAGATAGACACAAAGGTAGAAACACAATCATATCATTTTTAAATGATTTACAAAGGAATTAGTGGTGCATACAAGATATATTTTCCATCATGCAAAAGGGTCAGTGGCATCTTCAGGAGAAGCTGGACAGAATGGAGGGCCGCTTTTCCCATATGGATAAACATGTGCACTATGAATTCAAACATCTGGCATACCCTAGTTTACATCCAGAAAACCCAGCTCCTATATCCTCTTCAGACACATAATGACATTTGGATGTATTTTGTCTTTGTTATTATTTTTAGGTCTTAGCCCCTTTCTTCTTTTGGCTGGTGGAAACTATGTGGCAATGTATGGTCTTTATTGGGAACTATCTACTATCCAACAAATCTGGTAGGATTGAGGCTAGTATAATTTTGGAAAGCCACGTAAAAATATGTAAACTTCTTGCATAAATAGAAAACATTGACTTACAAATAAATTGTTTACTAAAAAAAATAATTAATTTAAAAATAAAATGCTCTTTCATTTTATTGTGGGAACCTTACTTTACCTTGCACTTGTGGAAAAATAAATTTATGCTGCATGGAGGAATTCTTAAATTCTCTCTTAGCATACATATATATGTATTTAATATAACCCATCCTTCACAATATAATTGTGGTATAATTTATATGTATGTGTGATTTGGATGGCCTTAACCAAGCTAGATATGGGATGGAATAGTTGTGATATCTCTATGGTGGGAGACTTTATTTCCTCTAGATATAAGTCATAATATTGGCCTCATTATTTATAAGAGTTTCGAGTTAGAAGCGTGATTTTTGTAGTCCTTTTTTTTAAATATATTTGATATAAATTTAAATTTAAATTTTTTTTCACAAGGAAAAAAAACTTTATATTCATTAAGAGGGAATATACAAATGTTTGATCCACAACATGCCCATACATGTAAAAAATCAAAGGTATAAAACATCATTTTGACATTTCAGTGGTGTCCCAACCAAAACTCTATATATGACTTGAGAGCATTTGTCTTGTTAACATAACACCAAAAAATTTCATATAAGTGTTTCATTTGTGTTGTTTCTTTGAGGTTGAACTAAATATGTTGTTTAGTGTGACAACATTGTGTTGTGAAGGTATATAATCAATAAAAAAATGGTGCATATATTTTCTTCATGACCATAGAAAATAAAACTATGAGATAATGGATAGTTGACATATAACTAATCTATAAATGGAGAAACATAGAGCAAATAATGACATATGTTAAAGGTGGTAGGCTAGTTGGTCATAGTCTACTCCATCTCAAAGATCTCTAAGGACGAATTTCCTAGTCATTAGTTGTAGATATTCCTTTGAGAGGCTATCAGTTGTAGTGTTTAATTCTCACATGATATTTGTAAAAGAGATCCACAATAATGAGGTGAGAGCTTCCTTGATGTCATGTAGGATGGATTGAAGGAAAATGTTTTCCATGTAAGCTTTGTTGTTTTCCTATTCAATGACTAATTTAGATTTACCCATTACATCTAATATCTTTACACATTTTGATGTTGCGGTATGTAAGAGGACATAAACACAGATGAATTTCATCCCTATTGTTGGTTCTACAACCATGTGCGTATTTAACTTATATACTATGTGATGAAGTGAGGAAAATAATGACACCAACACCACAGTGTGGTGGATGTCCTTATGTTGTGCCATAAAAAAACCCCATGGGGTACCTAGAGTAGGGGGCGACATGATGAGAGAGCGCCTTCACATGGGTTTTGTTTCCACTTTGTGCTCAAGTAATAGTTTGGACATTAGGCCACTAGTAATGTCTAGAGGAATGAACTTGGAGTTGAATATTATCATGTTTATGACCTAACAAATGTAGTTTCTCAAAATGCTTGTAAAACCTTAGAATGAGGCAACACCCTTATTTTCGAGCCTTGTTTTGTGAGAATCTACTAGACCATCTAATGACCATGCTCCAGATAAATTTAGCTTTTATAGAGTCTTGTGATCAACCTTCATTATATATTCACAAGATATAAAAAGGCAGGCAATGCTTCCAAAGGATGATTTACAGAAAAGGCAGTGACTAGGTCTTTCCCACTCACATTTACTCAGATTGTCCCAGGTAAGTAATTTATTATTGATATCTAGCCAAAATGTGATCGTGGTTTTCAATGGAGCATGGATTTCTATATACATTCCACCACCATTCTAGTTAACTGGTGAAGGGAGAGGCGATGTGACTCATATTGCAAATTTGTAGTGAAATATCCATTGTATGAATTCTTTGACCAAACTAAGTCATCTTCTATCTCTCCCCAAAGTTTGAAGAAGTTTGTGGTGAGGAGATTTATGTAGATTCCCATTCCTTAGCTTGCGACCCAAAGAGTTTTAAATTGGTGGTTAGTTTCCATCCTTCATGACCGCAGGCTTGAGGGAATAGAGCTTTGATATTTGTGAGGCAAAATAGCCCTAATTTTTTAGGTGTTTGATAAGTCCATCAGAAAGTTTTATAATCATAACCTGAACCTACCCATGGATTGATCCCAGAAATTACATTTGTGTCATTCCCTATGTGTCAAGCTATCCAATCCCCAATGAGAGGGAAGGCAAGGACAACGGATTTCCAAACTATTGATCCTTTTGTGGATTTTCTAGTTTGTCATTTCCAATCAATACAGGACAATGTGGGAAGGTATTTTTCTTTAAGAGTGTTCCCCTAGAGATTGGAGTTTTGTATAAGTCTCCAAAGATTTTGAGATACAAGGGCCTTGCTTAAAACAATTGATGTTTTTAAATCCCCAACCTCCCAACGTTTGGGAAGGGCCAATATGTCCCATTTGGTTGATAAATTTTAATTTATTTTTTATCATTAGATTCTATTTTTTTAATTATATTATTTTTATTTTACATGATTTACTTAGAAATTATTAAAAAATATTTTTGACTCATTAAAAAATTTTGATAATAACAAGTTTTAATCTATATCTAAATTTTATCTATCTTTAAAAGATCAGTTTTTAAGTATTAAATATTTTATTAATTTTTAATTTAGTTTTTTTATTTTTTTTTATTAGATGTTATAAATAAAATCTCTCTTAATAATAAATTTTAATTCTATTTTAATTTGATACCTATGTATTAATTTTATATTTTGTTTTATTCTATATAATATGATTACCACATGTATTTAATATATTTTTTTATAAGTATTAATATTATCATTGGGTCTCAAGCATGCCCTAAAAATTCTTTTGCTTCGCTAAGAGATCTTCTCCCTCGTATTTAAGGAAACAAGTTAATGACCCAAGACTCGAAGGCATCTGGTAGTAGTGAGAGACTTCCCCCTTATAGACCACCAATAGGTAATTACAAGTGGCATGGATTTCCATGAATAACAATGATGATTCAACCTGCATTTGCATATAGAATCCAGTGATGGTTGCCCCCACTATTGGTTTGATAACTAAGTTATGATAGGTTTTCGCACTGTGAGAAAAAAAATATTAATAATATCATTTCAATATCAAAGGGATACTTGATAACATCTTTATGACATATGGGTGGCAAGTACAAAGGATTATTTTAAATCCTAAGGGGAAAATAGAAATTACTTTTTATAGGGGCCTAAGAACATCCACATATAATCTAGTTGAGGCTTATGCTCTGATCGAAAATATCTTCTTGCAAATAAATTTAACATAAAATATTTAATCCCCATGACTTATTCAAGTGTCATTGTTAAATTAATGGTTATGAATTCAACCCTGACATATAATAACCTACTTTTGATCATGACTAAAATCAACAAGGACATCAGTAGTATGAACATAATCTTAAACTTTCAACTATTGAGAGATATTAATTCTTCAGGTGATTTGTTGGGAAATAATCCCACCTATCTCAATGGGAGGTGATTTCATTATTTCATTCCCTAAATATTTAAGGTATATGATTTTAATCCATGTCACATCTCCATTAAATAACACGTTCAATCATCTCTCATATTAGTGTTCAAGCATCAAGAGGGGATATTTAAGGACAAAACTCCATATTATTTACATGGGAATTAATGGTCTTCTTCTCTATTAAATCCTTCTTTATGATTTCAAATTAGTCAGGTGGGACAATGGAACTAACATAGGTTGGATTCGATGCATCTTTGGGAGTATTCTCAATATGATTCAAACCCACCTGGTAAGAGAATCCTTTGATCTCTAGTTTGTTTATTAAGAACTTGGTCTATAATATTTGGTGTATTCAATTAATAAATTCTAGAGGCTTTTGGTAGTTTGAACAAATTAGGATTTCAATACATGGAATTTTCTTTTAGGCTCTAAATCTAGGTAAAAGTAATGATTTCATGTAGCATCTTCTTCTTTATTATTTTGTGGCACCCATCCCTTTTCCTCTTTGTATACCATCAATAATAAAAATATATCACTCCATGCATTAATTTTTAAAAGTCTAGGATATGTCATTCTAGTTATTCTTGGAATTAGATGTGATGGAATCCTAAATTTAGGTTATATAAACTAATAGAAGTGTTGTGTTCTTGTGGCATTGCTTCTAGGATTATTGGGTATAAAACCTTCTCCATGTGTTGGAATTAGCTTTGGTTGTTTTAGTTCTATTTTGATTCTACCACCTGCATCGATCTTTGTTCGTGTTTAGAAACTATGGGTTATAGGGACATGTAGGAGGTTCGAATAATTCTCAAGCGCATGTAGAGTTTGTACAATGTAATAGAACCTCCCCATTTTCAATGGCTTAAAAAATCCATGGAAACGAACATGAATGTGCTACACAAAATGCAACAATTATGGATCTCTTGGCCAAATAAAAGAAAATATTGGATGTTTTAGGAGTAAAGTGTAGTATGATTAGGAACTTGATTATCAATCTTAACAAAGACTCACTCCATAAATTCAAACCACATGATGTCAATCAACTCTATTCTTATGGATTAAAAAGGAAATAGGACAATACATGAAATGAAAAATGACATAAACATCAAATAAAGAAATTCTCTTCCCTACAATATAATTTAAGACAAACCCTAGGTTTGACAATTTAATGACGTAATTTAACCAACAATTAATTTACCCAACATTATTTACGTTGCTAGCAGGGAAGTGTATATAAGAATTTATTTTTGATTTTGAATTGCACACCATATTAGATGAATTAATTTTCTAGATGCATAGTAAAAATCATATTCAAAACATTTAGGATGCATGTATAAAGAACAAGATTCTAGGGGTAGATTTGTAAGTAGAGATATAGAATGTAGTTCAATACCAACATACCAACCACCCCTGCTAGACCACGTATAGCCACACCATTGACCGATACTAAAATACATAAATACGAAATTTGGCCTAGGGATTCACCAACCTCATCTACATAAGTTGTAGTTGAAGAACCTACATCCCCTACTAAAGGAGTCATATTTATTTCTTCAACAAGTGAAAGAATCTTAGGAAAAGAGTTAGAAGTACCTAGTGAGGAAGAAGAAGAAATAGAAGAGCAAACATTTCCTGAAATACCATTAGTAGAAGAACGAGAGGAAGAAGAAGTAGACAACCCTATTGTTGAACCTTGTATTAGCTATAAAGAATCTACAATGGCAGGAGAAGGAGAAGGAGAAGTACACAATGGAGAGGAAAAACCAAGGATTGGTGGAGGAAGAGGTAGAGGAGGTAATAGAGGAGGTTGAGGTGGTAGAGGTGCAAGAGGAGATGATAGGGATTTTCATGAAGAGGACCCTTTTGGATTCCCCATTTTAGATATAGATACCACTGCTACCATGAAAAATATCTCACCATATATCCTTCCTAATTTTCATGGCTTAAGAACTGAGGATCCAGAAACATTTATTTTTGAGTTTGAGGTATTGCGTAGAACATATGGTTATTTAATGAACACTCAAAAATTGAAATTAGTTCCCACTACTCTAAACTATGGAGCTCTTAAGTGGTTCATGGGTCTAGGAACACATTGTTTTAGAACATGGGATGATATGAAAAGAATATTCCTAGAAAATATAATATTATTGCATACACCATGACCTTAATGTCACGCGGAATGAGTTATACTTGCGGGCAAATCTAACCTTCCTAGGAGTCTAAGACTCTCTAATGACAAACAAACCAAATAAGAGCTATCCTTCTCTAGATACATATCATTTTACAAGAATTCAA
>APFE030495501.1:19141-43127 GCA_000404065.3 Pinus taeda | reverse complement strand
CTCATTTATTCACATGGGTAGAATCGTACCAATTCGGGAAGTAGAGATTAAGACCCTGGATCTAGTTTCCACCATCCAGGCTGCGAGGAGTTTTGTATTCATTATGTTGTAGACCAATCATAAACAGATGGCTGCGTCCATGCTGTATCTACACGAGTCTATGATTATGATGTATTATGAAATCATTCTTGTACCAGAGTAGTTAGTCCAATAGTTAAAGTTTTTTAAATCTGAGTATGGGAATGCCTACCTCAGTGATGATATAATCTTATACATGTATTTTGTGTTGAAAATTGTAGGTTCTGACTAGGCTCTCCACGAGATAATCCTTGAAATGATAAAGTACTTCACCCTTCCTAGATGATATAAAACCCTTATCTATTAAAGGCTTCGCACTTTAGGGGGCAATCTGTTACACTAAAATTTGTCACCATGACTATCTGCAGTTAATATGGCTCCATCAATAGTCATATTATCCTCCTTGTCAAGCCTGATACCTCTGCTCTCCATATCAAACTTCAAGAAAGAGAGAAAGTCATTAAAAATCATGTTTATCTCTGGTACGCAGGTTCTCTCTACCTTGCATGCGTGTACGCATCCCAAGCTCATTGTACCTGCGTACTTGTATGCTCTGTAAGTCAAGGGATGGGTGTGTACTCTTGTAAAGGTCAAAAGGCGCGAGTTTCATCTTAAAAAAGTTACTTGTGGTACTTCTAGAGCTTTCTAGAAGAGTGTTTGACGTGTATTGAGCGCCTCCAGATGGTTCATGCATCCCTATGATAGAGGAACTTATCCCATCAAGACAGGAGCTACCCCATCCAAAAGAGGGAGTATCCCATTGATGTTGGAACTGAATAACTTCCTCTAGAACACTATAAATACAGGCATTGGGCCAAGGGAGGGGAGGTTGAAAGCTGAACATTCCAAAGGGTAGATGCTGCTGGAATTAGGACTTCCATTGTAAGCTTGTGAGGAGAGATTACCATCCTTTCTTGTTTCATTTGGAAGTGGGTGAGCTTGTCAAAGTAGAGGAAAACTCTTGCTGGACCCTGGGAGGAACTTGCACAACGCCAAGGCTCAGGTTGTAATGGTTTCTTTTTTGTTTCCTTAATACAAATAAGTCCATTCTTCTCAATGATTTGTTGTTAATGAATTGTTTCATATACTCCTTGGTCTATATGTTGAATATGCTTTGTTTTATGGAATATTCAGGTGTTATGTAATCGTTATTGTTAGTGTATGCAGGTTTCAAAGTGAAGGAGGAGCTCATCTGGATCGACGAGGCTGGACCACTGCAACAAGCGTTGGACTTGAGGTAGGATCGAAAAACACTTGGTTTCTCATAGAATAATGTATGTTTAGAGAAGGATTGCTCTTAATTGTCTTGTTTGTCACTAAAGAGTCTTAGACTCCTAGGGAGGTTAGTTTTGTCAGCAAAAATAACTCTTTCTGCATGACACCCCCCAGAAAATCCAAGTGAGTCTAGCCAACGTCTGCTCCAGGTATAGTGGGATCTTCCCACCACCGTCACCTTAGGAAGAATCCTAGAGAATATGGTCACTAAGGTTACCAACAGAAACAAATATTCCTGGGGGAACAATCTACGATCCGATACACACGCAAGGGTAGAGTAGCAAGCTCAATCCCCTTGAAGGCTCCTCGACATAATCCGAGGTTTACCAACAGGTGACCCCAGGCTCCTCGACAATGGTTAATCCGAGGTTTACCGTTTGTAATACGTGAATATCTTGCGTCGTTCCCAATGAGGAAGGATTGATTCCCACACTGGTTCGGACACGATCTCGTGCTTCTCCTTTAAGAGGAGCTTTCCCAAAACATAGATGCAACAATTTGATTTCTCTCCTACCGCAAGATACAACTACTTGTTTGTTTTACTATCTTGGAGAGTTAAGTACTCCCTACTCAAGGACACTAGCCTAAGCTATGTTGGTGTAATAGAGCCCTAGAAATAAAAAGATTTCTAGATTAATTTTACTTTAAGCGTTATTTTTATTGGTTTTTGTTTAAGTCAAGAGGTGCAGAGATGAAACTCGTGGTGTGAAGACTCGACTTAAAATCACTAAAAAGATGCACTTAAGATGATCAAACAATCTTTTCTCTTAAATGAACTTATAGCTAGGAAAGAGTTCGAGAATGCAAATGCGTGTAGACACAGATCTTTCTTAACAAACAAATTTAAAGAAGAGTTTTTGTTCTAATGCACTCAAAACGAGACAACTAGTTATTTGCACAAGAATTTCCTTTTTCATTCAAACGCTCAAATGCTACCAAAACAAACTTTTTTCAAAAGAGATTATTGTATTTTTATAAAAACACTCAAAACTATGACTAAAGCAAATATTGAGAAAACTATGAATAAAGCAAATCTTGAGAAAATTATGAACAAAGCAAATATTAAGATTTGCAAACTATAAAAAACTACTTGAAGTAAAAGCTTACAAAATGTTTTTGTTTTTTCAAGGATGTTTTACTTGGAAATAAGCAAACCAAGGACTAACTTTTCCAGAATCACAAATCAGTCAAAAACAAATGATTTCTGTTCTTTTTTGTAAAAGTGAAATCCAAACTTTTAACACAAGCTTTTCGAAATTTTGGATAGAGAAAACTCAAGATGGATTCCTAAAAAAAGGTAGATTTTTCAAATGGTCAATCTCATAAGAAGGCCAGTAAAAACCAAGGTGATATGAGGCTTCTATGCTTCTAAGCTGTGAGCTACTACACGACCAAAATGAAAATCAAGACCAGCAACCAAAACTTCTAGGAATTTCACCTAAAACCATAACACCAATGAAATTAGACCAAGGAAAGCTTTTGACAAGTCACAAGCAGGTCTGGGCAGAGGATAACAACACCTAAACCAAGATAAAACTAATTGAAAGAGTAAAAATCAAGTTTTCAAAAATTTAGCAGGGTCCGCAGGCTCAGAGTTTGCACAGGTGCGTGCATGCTCTATGTGCAAAGTAAACATGCGTAGAGGTACGCACTGTGATACAAGCACAGAATGCGGACTTCTCCAAAATTTATGAAAAGCCAAAACAAACCTAGATCCACTAAATCCACCCACTTCCACACACAACAAGCCAAAAACAAAAACAAATAGGCAAGTTTCTCAGGTCAAAGAAAAACACAGAAAATAATCAAGTCCCCAGTGGAGTCACCATTTTGTCACGCGGAATGAGTCGAGGTTGCAGACAAGATTGACCTTCCTAGTATCTAAAGATATCTAGTGACAAGCAAGCCAATCAAAAGCTATCTTTCTCTAAAAATGCAATTTAAACAAAGGCAAACAAGTGTTTTAGGCCTACCTTGGGTCCAATGCAAGTTTGTGGAAGCCTCGCTCCCTCGCTCCAAATGAGCTTCCTTGAAGTGTAATTTTGCAAACACAAACAAGCAAACCAAATTAAATAGCACCTGAAAAGCCAATATCATAAAGCATATTCATCATAATGATCAAGGAGATTATGAAACAAACCACATAAGACAATTTGTTGAGAAAATGAATCTGATTGTATTAATTCAATGAAAGAAGAACTTTACAACCTGTGCCTTGATGCTGTACAAGCTCCTCCCAGGGTCCGACAAGAAGTCTTCTCTACTTTGACAAGTTTCACTCACTTCCCAATGAAACCAAAAGGTATGTGATCTCTCCTCTCAAGTTTAACTAGGAAGTCCCAATTCCATCATCATTTACCCTCAAAATTTTCAGCTTCTAACCTCTCTAGCAACTGACCCAATGCCTTAATTTATAGTGCAATGAGGGAAGTTACTAGGTCCTCCTTCAAAGGGATAAAGCCCTCCTTCAAAGGGATAGCTCCTCCTATCAAGGGATTAGCTCCTTCTCTTATGGGATGCATGAACCACCTTGGAATGAACAATCCACGTCAAACTCCTTCTAGAAACATCTAGAATTAACCCAAAAGTGAGTTTTTTAGGATAAACTTGCGCCTTTTTGACTTTTATAGGGGTACGCACCCACCCCTTTACAGACAGAGCATGCAGGTACGTAGATAATATGAACAAAGGGTGCGGGTCCACAGGTAAAAGTAGGAGAAAGTGCAGAACCAGAGTAATATTGATTTTCAATGTCTTTCTCTCATTTGCAAAGCTTGACATGAAGAGCTAAGGTCTGAGACTTGCTTAAGAGGCTAGTATTAGTGATGATAGACCCATACTGACTACAAATAATCATGGTGACGATATTTTTGTGTAAAAAGGGCATTAAATGATTGACATGTTATATTTTCATGTTTTTTCTATTTGAATTAGTTTTTGCAAATTAGCGACAGAACATAGCTTATTCTATAGCTAACTATGTATTTAGTAGCCATTTCCATGGTCTGGCAGGTTCCAGGTGTCAAACAAAGAAACCGACCACATGGGCATCTCTGGAATCGGTTCCACATGAACCCTATCTTAGTCACTCAGCCAAGATCGATAAGAAAGCCAACTCAACACCACAGTCAAAGGTGGAATCAAAACATATGAAACCTAGAAGCAATAGGACTATTTGCCTACTCTTTCATGGTTAATTAATAAGTCCAATAGCTCCGTTGCTGCATTAACTCAGATCAGCCACCTGTGTTAACGGTTCTGTGCAACCATCTTGCTCGAATTCAAGTCACCTATAGCTCATCAAACATTTATGCAGTCCTGCTATGATACATGTAGACCACCCGTAGCTAATTTTCCTCAAAGACAGCTATGAATATTTTCTTTTAAATACCAGTTGCACAAAACCAAAAGGGGTTCGAAGTTTTTGATGTATTAAGTTTAGAATTTTAGCTCTGTAATTTTGGACTTTTGTTCATGTTTATAATATAAAGTCGTGTGTTGACTGATGATCATTTGAAAGAGAATTTTCAATTAGTTAGTATCTCAACCCAATCAGTTGCAAAGGGCCCCTACACTGAAGGAGGTTTTATTTTCATTTGTTTTTATGTTTAGTTTTAATTTCACCATTTGCTTTTAGCAGTGTTTCTAACTTAGGTTGATTTCTTCTAGCTTGATTTATTTTAGTTCTAATCAATAGCATAATGCTAGAATTCAATTGTGCAGTCTTGTTTCTCCAATCCATTTCATAAAGGAAATGACTTTCTTTCTAAACAGAGTAAGTTTGAAAGTAATAAGAATGAATCGTTACCTAGTTTACTCATTGTTTTTGTTATTTATTTCCTAGTTCATATTGCCAATGCACTATGTTAGTGAATGTTTTTGATCACCATTTTAAGCTGATACCCATCCTAAACTAAATGGTTAAACATTTGCTTCACACAATGGTTAAAACCAATCAGTTACTTTCTACCTGTTTTATTTAGTTCTTTAGATCATAAAGTACATAATGCTGCTTGTATTCCATATCAAGAAGGTTATCTTTCAAAATTGAAGGTTTAAGTAACTGGAATTACTTCAGTTAATTTAATTCTCTATATTTATTCCAACATGCCTTACAGCTTCACCTTTTAATTTTAAGAATTAGATTCTTGACTTAGGATTAATGAGAAGATAGGATAGATGCTTTGTTTTACCTTCTTTTAACTTATATTTTGACTAGTTTTAAGCTCTTGGTTCACCTTTAGGAGGTTTAGATTCAGCGTCTCATAGTTTAGTTTGTACATCATTAGGAATCAGAAAAGAAATTCCCAACACAATATAAAATACAAAACAACGAAATAAGAAGCGTTAAACAAGCACATATGGTGCACTACACTTCATTAGAATATGAACCTCGGTTGGTAATTTATGCAAGCAATTTAAGACGGTAAACTGACTAAAAATTTTAGCACCACTACCGGGGAAGTGTAATTAGGTAACCTTATCTCTTACATTCAAAAAAAAAATTGATATGCATAGAGAAAGAGACTCTAGGGGTAGATTTATAGCTAGAGGCAGGAGTTTCAATTCCTACAACACCACCTACTTCACTAAGAACAAGAAGAGATACACCTCCATCTCAAGCTCATACTCCTAGCCATAGAATTCCTGAAGTTCTAAGGTCAAAAATCCAATCAAAAGGATCTCCTATTTCATCTACTGAGACAGAGGAGAAAAATCTTGGTGCTCCAACAGAAGGAGTAGAATTTTTCACCTCCATGGGGGAGCACATTTTAGTTGAAGAATTAGGAATACCTTGTGAGGAAGAAGTAGAACCTCTCTCCCACATACCAATAATAGAGGAACCAGAGGAAGAGAAGGTAACCTTGCAGTTTGAACCTTATACTAACTCTGAAGAAACTATAATGGTAGAAGGAGAGGATGGAGAATTCACACTATTTGGAGGAGGGCGTAGAGGAAGAGGTAGAGGAAATAATGGAGGAGGTAGAAGAAATAATGGAGGAAGTAGAGGAAATAATGAAATAGATAATTCTTTTGGATTCCCTATAGTGGATGAAGAAACAAATGCCATAATGAAAAATATTTCACCTTCTGTTCTCCCAAAATTTCCATGTGTTAAAAAGTGAGGATCCTAAAACATTTTTATTTCAGTTTGAAGTCTTGTGCAATACCTATGATTACTTAGAATTCTCTCAAAAACATAATTTGTTCCCTTCAACATTTAAAGGAGCTACTTTGAAGTGGTTCATGGGGTTGGTCACTTAGTCCATTAGAACATGGAATGACATGAAGTAAGTGTTTTGGGACAGGTATTTGGATTATTGCATGCCTACCAATCAGAAGCATGAAGTGTTCAAAATTATACATAGAGAGGATGAAAATTTGGAGGATTTAATTGAGAGATTCAACTATAACTTGAAAAGAGCAAAGATGGACAATTTAGATGAAGATACCTTAAAAGTTATTCCATTAAGATCCATTAGAGATGAGTGGATAGATATCATTAACATGATGGGGAAGGGAGACATCTCTCAATTCCCATTAAGTGACATATGAGAATTATGTGTTCATCTCTCAAGAGGTAAATCCAAAATTGGGAAAGGTCTAAGAGATCCTTCTCTTGTTAGAGTGAATACGTCTGCAACTATATCAATGAGTAGGGAAGAAATTGGGAACATGCTTGATGAATTAAAAATAGATATTCTACGGAGACTTAGTGAGAAAATAGACACCCTTAAGTTGCAAAAGAAGCAGAAAACTGATGTTGATGCTTTAGCTATTTTCTGTCCCAAGTGTAGAAAAAGACACGATTTAAGAGAATTCCCTTTGGATGAAAAAATCATAGAGACTTGTATGATTTGTTTAGAAAACCATGAGACCAAGGGTTTGCCTTCAATTCCAGGTCTTAAGGCCATTTTTCAAGAAGAAATAGTTCCAAATTCAACAGAATCTCTTTGCTTTGTCTCTAGAAGACCTTGGTAGGGGGCACGAAATTAGGGATTTAACAATCAAATGTATCTGCAACCCCCACCAAATTGGAATTCTTGGTAGCAACCTTGGCCTCAACCTCAACCTCAATCTCAATCTCAACCTTGGTCTCAAGGAGTAAAAAATCCTTATGGAATATTTTCTCAATATTATCAATATCCTCCATCATATCAGAATTATCCTCCACCACACATTCAACAACAAAATTAGCAGCCAAAAATTCTAAATCAGAACCCTCAACTTTCACTACCATTTCCACAACAAATTCCACAACAAAACCAAAATCCTCAACTCTTACTGCCATTTCAATAGAGACCAAATCAACCACCTTCCCAACCATTACCAAACCCCATCAATAAAAATCCTCAGAATACTTACATGGTGGAAGGATGATAATTTCCAAATTATATGATCACTCCTCTAGATCTCAATGATTTTCATCAAAGATCTGGTAGGATATTAGAAAAGGAAAGGCCTTCTGTAGTTATTCAGGAACAAGATAATTCTGAGGAAGATTCTCTACCACCCAATAAGCGTTTTGAAGGAACATCTCTTCAAAACCAAAATACTGAAAATGAAAAATAGAAAGAACCAATGAACTCAACTCCTATCATTGAGAAACTAGTATCTACTTCTGCAACTCCTTTTCTTGAAATATTACAAGTTGCTAGAGGATTAGAAAAGATGATTATGTTTCCTAATTATGATTTTATAGATGAATTGAAAATTTTTTGTATCAAAATCCCTCTGTTACAAGCCAGTAAGACAATTCCAATTCTAGCTAAAACAATAAAGGAGTTGAGCATAAAGAAGCTAGGAAGAAAAGAAAAAGAAATAAAAAGAATTCACCTGGTAGGAAAAATAACAGATATATTGATAGGAAAAATTTCCATACAAAAATATGTAGATCCAGGAAGTCCAATTGTGAAAACACATATCAATGGAGTTGAAATTCCAAATACATTGATTGATTTAGGAGCAACAATAAACAACATGAGCAAACAAACCATGGAAAAACTCAAGCTTTCTAATCTTCTTTACACACCTACATTACTACAATTATCAGACATATCTGTAATCAAACAAGATGGTGTGTTAGAAGATATTTCAATATCCTGAGATTCTTGGGAATATCGCATTGATTTTATGATCTTAACCCCTAAGAACAACCTAGGAGGACATCCACTTATATTAGGAACACCTTGGCTGGCCATAGCTAATGCTTTCATTACCTGTAGATCTGGTGACATGTATATTTCTGATGGGAATTCAACAAATAAATTCACTTTATATCCTCCAGAAAGAAAAATCATAGAAATAGATGACAAAGAATGGATTGATTATGAAAATGACATTCAACCTCTCTTTACTATTTCAAACATTAGTGAAGATAGTCAAATCTTGAATACAATGGAAAATTTTGAATCAACTCCGAAATATGAACATGATCAATTTCAAGAAAAATCCAATATTGAATATTTTTCATCTAGGCGGATGTCTCTTTATTCTATGGAAGAATTTGGTAGCTATATAATTGAAATATTTCCAAGGAGAACATTGAAAATAAACAATAACTTGGAGAAATTACAACGAGAAAAGCTAATCAAAACATTACAACAACATTCTACTGCATATGCATGGGAATATACTAATATGAAAAGAATTTGTCCTAACACTTGTATACATCACATCTACATTGAGGAAAATCGTAAACCTATCAGACAACCTCAAAGAAGGATGAATCCAAATCTTCGAGAAATTTTGAAAGAAGAGCTGCAAAAATTGCTAAATGTAAACTTCATTTACCCAATTTCAGATAGCCAATGGGTTTCCCCTTTAGTGGTTGTGCCTAAAAAGAATGGTAAATGGAGGGTGTGAATTGATTATCGAGAATTGAATAAAGCTACCCTTAAAGAAAATTTTCCTTTGCCCTTTATAGATCAAGTGTTAGATACATTAGCAGGTAAGAAGTATTTGTCATTCTTGGATGGTTTTAGTGGTTATAATCAGATTCAGGTGGCACTTGGAGATCAAGATAAAACCACATTTACTTGTCCATGGGGAACCTATTCCTATCGAGTACTTCCTTTTGGATTATGTAATGCACCTGCAACATTCCAAAGAGCAGTACTAAGAATTTTTTCTGATCTAATACATGATTGTGTAGAGGTATATATGGATGACTTTACAGTCTATGGGAATACATTTGAAGAAGCTTTGGAAAATTTGGAAAAAGTTCTTAAAAGATGTAAGTAAGCAAACCTTTCACTAAGCCATGAAAAATGTTTTAAGATTTTTACAGAAGGGATTGTTTTAGGACATCACATTTTAGGAGATGGAATTAAAGTTGATAAATCTAAAGTTGAAGTCATCTCTAAATTATCAATTCCAAATTGCCAAAAGGATGTTAGAAGTTTTCTAGGATTTACAGGATACTATAGACAATTTATAGAAAATTTCACTAAAATAGCATCCCCACTCTTCATATTACTCACCTAGGATTGTGAATTCAATTGGAATCTTGATTTCCAGTTATCATTTGTGACTTAAAAAATAAAAAATCTGAAGCACCCATCTTGAGAGGTCCAAATTAGAAACTACCTTTTCACAGTTCAATAGATGCTTCAGATACAACTCTGGGAGGTGTATTAGGACAAAAATATTTGATTCCCTATGCCATCTACTATACAAGTAAGAATTTGACTCCCATTGATTAAAATCTACTCTAACTAAAAAGGAATTTTTAGCTATTGTTCACGCAATCAACAAGTTTAGACATTATATAACAGGCTATGAAACCTTTTTTCATACAGATCACTCTGCAATTAGATACTTAATGAATAAACCTATTACTAATGGTAGAGTTACAATATGGCTATTACTCTTGTAAGAATTCAATATTACTGTGCTAGATAGACCTGGAAAGAAAAACACAGTTGCTAATTTCTTGTCCAGAATTCAAAATATCAAAGATGACACTGCGGTTGAAGATAAGTTTCCTGATGAATATCTCTTTGCAGTGACTACTCAGACCCCTTGGTTTGTAGATATTGCCAATTACTAAGTCACATGGAAATTTCCTTCACATTTGTTTCCTAGAGAGAAAATAAAAATCATTCAAATAAGTGCAAGATACTCATGGATCACTAACGATTTGTATAAAACATATTTAAATCTCATGATCATAAGATGTGTGAGGGAAGATGAAATGCATGAGATTCTCAAGGAATGTCATGGTGAACTATGTGTTGGACACTTTGCTGACAAGAGGACAACCTATAAAATCCTTTCTTTAGGATATTATTGGCCATCCATCTTCAAAGATGCCAAAGAATATGTCAAGAGGTGTGACAGCTGCCAAAGGGTAGGAAAACCTACTCCTTCAAATGAAATGCCACTACAAATTTGGGTACTTATTGAACCTTTTGAAAAATGGGCCTTGGATTTTTTTGGACAATTAATCCCCCATCTAAGAAAAATAAGTATATATTGGTATGCATTGATTTTGTCACTAAATGGGTAGAGACTAAAGCATTGCCTCGTGCTAATGAAAAATCTATAGTTAATTTTCTTTTTGAGGACATCTTCACTCATTTTGGTGTTCCAAGAGAAATTGATACAGTTCATGGATCTCAATTTACATTGAAAATGGTGAAGGGTATTGTGGAAGATTAAAAGATCAAACATAAGAAATCTACTCCCTATCATCCACAAGCAAATTGTCAAGTTGAATCTAGAAATAAGGTGATTGAAGGAATTCTCACTAATATTGTGCATCTACATATAATACATTGGGAAGAAAAGTTTCATGAAGCCTTATGGGCTTATAGAACTACATTGAGGAACACAATGGGACATACACCTTATGAACTTGTTTATGGGAAACAAGTCTTGTTCCCTATAGAGTTTGAAATCAAAACCTTCAAGATGGCAGTCCAATTGGGACTAGATTTATCAGAGGCATAGAAACATAGATTGGAGCAACTCAATCAACTTCATGAAATCATGCAAGATGCAGTTCAAAGAACCAGTATAGTCCAACAACATAGAGCTAAATGGCATGATAAATATATCAAGGAGAAGAAGTTTCAACCAGGAGATTGGGCACTATTTCTCGATTCAAAATTCAAGGATTTTCAAGGGAAGTTTCAAACTCATTGGCATGGGCCATATGAGATTGAAGAAGTCTTTAATAACGGAGCAATAAGGATAAGGACAATAGATGGAAGCAAAATACCTCTTCTTGTGAATGGTCATTGGTTGAAGATATATCATAAGCCAATTTCAAGACAGGAGATCATTAATATTTTCCAGAATAACTTTGAAATGAAGCTTGTGAAGAAGAATTCTTCTTCTCCACTAACTTAGTATTTATTTTTCCTTAAAAAAAATAACAAATAAAAAATAAGAAAAAAATTGTATAAGTTTGAAAACCAATCATTGATTGGCATACTTATACAGAAAATAGAGGGTGAAAATCATAGGTTCCTAACATCCTATAGTTTCCATTTCCTTTCTGTAATAAGTAGTGACAAAAGCTACATTTATTTACAGTTTAGAGTCTGCAAATTCATAGTCTCATTCCATATCATTCCATTTTCATTTTATTTTACAGTTCCATTTCATCTCACTATCATATTCAACTTACATTTTATTTTTATAGTTTTACTCCATTTCACCCTATTTCCAATTTTATTTTACATCTCATTTCATCTCACTGTCATAACCCATTTCCATTTCATTTTTACACTCATATTCCATAGCCATACTTCACTTTTCCTTCTTTTCACATTCTGCAGCTGATTTCATTCTGCAGCTAATTTGATTCTGCAACTACAACTTACTTATCAGCTCTGGCACAATTGTACAACTCACAAATAAATCATGAATGCAGGAAAAGTGAAGAATCAAGTTTTGGAGACCAAACATGCTAAAAGTACCTATATATCAACACTAAAGGAGTTATCAAGCACTCAACAATAAACAGAGGAGCATGCTTTTGATATTACAGAAATTCATTACCTGTGAGGGGAGATTTGGGTGCATGTACGTCTATCATATACATTTATTGATGAACTTTCTAGAAAGTGGAGACATCAACCTCCCTTTCTTCCTACTAAACAATTTAAGAAGGATGGCTTCAAAGGTACAGAAGACAATAGAATTCATAGACACAACCATGTTCCATCATGGGTTGGTAAAAACACTGGTTGAGTTTCATTTGAAAAGAATAAGAGATACTTGGAAAAATTTCTTGATAAGAAACTATTTCCAAGAGGCACCAAAATCACCTAAATAGGTTCATGTCAGAAGGAGTAGGAGGAAGAAGATGAAGATCCCTCTGATACCACATGAAGAAATGTAACATACACAGGAAGGAAACTTAATAAAATAAACACTCAGAAACATAGAAACCAGACATGGTGGAAAAGGTAGAGAGCCATCATGTGGCCTCTCATGCTCCCATATTTTTCTCATTCTCTTATTATTAAAATAATGCTTATGATACATATAAATACATGAGCAACTTGTCTCAAGATAGTGCGTTTATCTTGGACCAACTTGGTTGAGACAATTTCTCAACTACACACTAACTTAGGAGAACTAGTTGGAGAGAATCTCTCCTCCTAACTAAACTCCTTAGTTTGAGAAAATAACTCTTATGATTTAATTTAATTAATCATTTTATTTGGATTTATAATTGTTTTTAAGAGAGTGATCTAACATTCCCCCTCTCAATGATAAATCCAGAAAGAACAAGGAACCATCTTCCAAGTTCTCAAGTTGCTCCTTAAAAATCATTTGCCCGAAAAAAAACTGCCAAATGTGGATGCTGAAGAAACTACAATATGAAGAGACTATGAGTCAGCTGCATGAATGATTCATTTCTGAATGTCGCTTGACAACTCCATCATGTGCCAAATCGCAAAAGGAGCCAATTATTGTTTGTTGAAAATAGCATCCAGTGTTCACTGACACAATTTGATGAATGCCCACTGGCATATTTTCTAATGATGATTTCCCACTGGTTGATGAAGATTCCCACTAGCTACTTCGCTAATGTTGTCGAGACTTTCAATCTGAAAACCATTTGTCAATTTCGTTGACATTTCCCCCCTTTGTCAGCTGAAATGAGAGACAATATTCTCCAAATTATATATGAAATCCCCCCCTGTAGGTGTAGGAGTATTTCACTTGTGTACTCCCAGATTCAACTGCACAAGAGTACCATCATTATGTTTGCTGCAATATATGTGAGTGAATGCAATTGTAAAACTTATAAAATCTTCCGTCTTGGGATGACCATTCCCAGGGATCAATCCATGAATAATTTATCTTCAATCTAGTAGGTTGGTCATGTTTGTAGCATATCTCTGATGAATGATTCGACTTTCTGCAATGGCTACAAGGATGGAGATCAAAACACTGATCTTCCAAATGACTGGTTCTTTGACAATGAGAACATTTTGATTTGTCTGCAACTTGAGTTGGTGCGCATTTCTGTTTGTTTGCAACTTCATGTTGTGTGCATTGATTTCTGTCTCCAACTTGCTGAGAACTTGATGAGGTGATTTGTTCAATTAATCTGACACTGACGAACTGAGTGGGCTTTGAATAATCAGGGATATGTAAGTTGTCATTATCTTTGAGATATCATAAGCCACGTTGATTTCGATTACTTTGAATTTCTTCCCATGGCTCGATGATGGGTTTGGAAGAAAGTTGCACTGGAACAACTTCAACACTTGAAGCTGGTTGAATTAATGAGTTCGAATGAACAACTGTATTTGGATTGGTCAAAGACTCAGAAGCAACATGCTTCTCTTAAAAGTCTGTTCTCTGCAGTTGCGACTCTAGTTGAAGGAACTCAATCGTTTCATGTGCATGTTGAAGATGCACTAAAATGTCAGCAAGAATGGTTTTGTTGATGTGTACCATGTCATTATCTGATTATAACATCAAATTGTAAAGAATTTGAGACAGTTGAATGTGTGTCACCATGTTAGCTTGCTGACTTTGAGTTCAGGCTTGCTTGTAGTGCTTCTTGTTGTTGATGCTTGAATCACTTGCTAGAGTTTTATAACTTGTTTGCTTGAACTCTTTATTTCACACTCGCTTAATGACGATCTCTTTGCTTGAATGAAATTTTATGAATGCTTTGATGAACTTTACACAGGCTCGCTTGTTTTGTTGGTTGAATGACACACTCACTTGCTTTATTGCTTAATGCTCTTGCGTTTAACACTAGCTTGATTTGATTCTCACTTGAAGAATGGAATACTATATTTCACACTCATTTGATGATGATTGCTTGCTAGATAGCTTGCTTGAACTTGCTTGATTGATTACTGACACTTTGTGATTTCTTGAATGTACTCATTGAATGTGTTGATTTTAAAAAAGGAAGGGTCTCGAACAGTGTCGAAAATGCACCCAAGAGACAAACGACAAGTTCAATCTTGATGACTCAATTGAAGACTTACTTGACTTAATGTATTCACCTTAACAATTCAAATTAGGGTGTCAGTTACAACTGAAAATGCACCTGGACAATTCAACTCAATTTGTCTTTGATTACAATCCAACTTACAAATGATGATTTGCAAGTTACAGTTTTGTATTGAGCTTATTAAAAAAATGGTGCAAGTACAATTGCCAAAAAATTGTTGTTGATATTGATGACAACTTGATTGAATGTTGATGTAGAATTGTCTTGACAACTTGATTATGTAGCATCCTTAACTTGATTGCTTTGATTACATGATGTGAAATGTTGTTGCAGCATATTACTTTTATCAAGTCGATGATGTGATGCTTTGTGCTTATGAGCTTAATTGATTTTGGGAGCCTTGATTTCAGGAGCTTGATCAATGACTTGTATATGTAAACTTTCTTATTTTCATTTAGTTGTTTTGTTTAAGAATAATAAAAAGAGTGTTTTACAAACTCGAAACAAGTCATGCAAACACATCCACGACATAGTGTGTACCTATGATACCCTTATTTAATTTCGGGTGGATCTAGGACACTATCACCACAAAAAGATATGTTTTTATTAACCTTCAAGATACATCATCATGACAATTCCTTCAGTGATGCATCTTAAGCACAGACAAAGAACTCCTTGGCGTCAAATTGGCTTCAAAAACTGACTCTAAAACAATGATAATGCCAATCTTACAACCCTTTGAAGCAACTTGTCTTCAAAATATGGATGTTCATGGACTAAATCTCTTAAAATAAAACATTACTTTGAATTGCAATAATGACTTTCACTTATCACTCCAAATACTGAATATGCATATTATAACTTCACAAAATCACTTATGACTCCAAAAAATTAGAAATACTCCTTATCCCTCCAAAATGCAAAAAATAATTTCACTACGCCATTTGTCTTTTGGGCCTTAAAAAAAATCCTATCAGGGGCAAAGAATAATGACCAGTGAACTAAGTTTGTACCCCCTTTGGTGAACTTGATTTTATAACTGTAGCGACAAAGTGTTCTTTATCACAAAATCACTGCTATGAGAATGTTGGCAAAACACTAAGACATCATGAGGACTTGGAGAAGCCAAGTGAAAGAGTTATCTATACAATAGTGCTGGAAGGCTTGTGTAGATTCAGTGTGCAAGAAATGAATACAAAGGGCTCTTATAACACTGCACGAGTTTCACGTCTCTATAATTTTTAGAGCAAACGCATGTTCAATTATGGCAACTCTGTTTATCATTATTGAGTCATCAACCATGAAGAATTTTACAGTGTTGGAGAGCATTTGAAATTGAATTCCAATCACTTTTCACAGATTAAAGGCATCCAGAAGAAACAATGGGATTTGGGATAAATACAGCTACGGATGCATTACAACTAAGAAAAACCCATAACAAAACTTCCACCTCTGCAATAATTTTATGTAATATCATCGAACAACATTCCATATCCTTGCGTTACTAAGTAGAATAATAAGATCCTGCATGATAGTTCATTCAAATACGGACATCTAGCTCATCAATTTTCCTGTAACAATGGCCGCTAAATTATACAGTGTGGTGTTAGCAACTGCAGTGGCATTGAAAACTATGTTTGTGAATCTTTCATATGGTGACAATCTATTTTAGTTCTCGTCAGTAGATTCGAAGACACCAGCGTGAGTAGCAACGTTGAGGAATCAAAAATGTTTTCCAGGCAGCAACGTTTTCATCGCTTTCACCTCTTCTTGGTTGCATTCTATTGTAGTTGCCCAGTTTTGAAAGAAAGAGCAGGTTTGGATATTTCTTCGATTAAGGTAGACTGTGATAAAGCCTTTTTGGCATTCAAGAGAGGAAGCCATGGTAAATCCATAAGGGCTCATGAAGGAAGCATGTGTACGGAATGATAACTACGCTCTGTTGCACCATGTGCAGGGTATGATTAGTACAAAAAGAGAATCTCTTATTGTTATCCAAGTGTGAAATAATGTCAAATGAAAATTGCAATTGGATCTGCAATCCAATATAGTTTCGATTAATTCAAATGAGGAGACTTTCAGAGAATCTGGTGGAGCTGCGCTGCAACAAAGGAATGATGTCGCAACATCAAATTCTGATGATAAATCAAATCAAAGCTCTGATACCAATTTAAGATCCCTTTGATATTGCATGAAGAAAATTAACACACATGAAGGAAACTTAATAAAATAAACACTAAAAACATGGAAACCAGACATGGCAAAAAAGGCAGAGAGCCATCATGCAACCTCTGATGCTCATATATTTTTCTCATTCTATCATTATTAAAATAATGTTTATGATACATATAAATACATGAGCAAGTTATCTCAAGATAGTGCATCTATCTTGGACCAACTTGGTTGAGACAATTTATCAACTACACACTAACATAGGAGAACTAGTTGGAGAGAATCTCTCCTCCTAACTAAACTCCTTAGTTTGAGAAACTAACTCTCATGATTTAATTTAATTAATTAATTTGTTTGGATTTATAATTGTTTTTAAGAGAGTGAGGCTAGCAGAAGACTGGTATAACCATTCAAAAAACCTGAGTCCTCCACACAGAAAAATGATGAAGAGCTAGTCTTTGAAAAATTGACAGAGATTAGGGAGGAGATCAAGAAAAAAGGGAATATGAAAAAGAAATTTGGTATAATTACTGGAAACAAACCCGAACCTTCATTACAACAAAATTATAAAAAATCGATCTCTGAAAAATTGACATAGATTAGGAAACAAATCAAGAGAAAAGAAAAGATAGGAAAGGAGGAAAAGGTTACCAAGGAGAAGAACATACGCCCTCTACAACTTAGAAGGAGCCTTAGACTCCAATGTGTGGTAAAGAAGGTATCATCAAAGGGAACAAAGTTCATAAATCTAGAAGAAGAAACCCCAGTACCATCTCCTGATAATGTTCCATTTACACACAATCCTCAAAATTTTCCTGAATAGTATTTTGAAGGCAACCCCAACAGAGGATCTCTAGGCATAGACCTAGTGCAGCAACAAATTTATGATTGTATATAATCACTAGAGAAGAATATTACCTCAATGGATCTAGAATCCTTAGCTAATCTAGAACTCTCTATCAATCCACAAGAACCTCTAACTAACTCTCTCAAATAGGAAATCTATGAGTTAGAGATATTGAACAGATACTTCAAGAAAGAAAATGAAACCTTGAGAGAACAAAGTAAATTGGATAAATCTATTCATGATAATATAATACTACACCTAGTGCTATGGTACAAGAAGAATAGGAAGTTGAAAAGGAAGAATAGAAGCTTGAACAGAAGAACCATCAACCTTCAATACAAGCTTCTTATGAAGAAACCTAGGATGGAAGTCACTTCAAAGAGGAGCAAAAGAAGAAAATTAGATGTACTAGAAGAAGTGTCTAAACAAATGCAATAGGAAAGAAGAATTCACATTTTTTACAAGTTGCATGGGGACATGAAATGATTTTGCAGTGGGGGTATGTTGAACCATAGAATTACCCTCTCCTTGACAACTTTTCTCACTTATTTCCCTTGTTTTTTCCATAAGAATACAAATCCCCATCAATGATAAATGACAGAATTTGTCTTAAGGAGGGAATTAAATGATTGACACGTTATATTTTTATGTTTTTGCTATTTGAATAAGTTTTTTCAAATTAGCTACAGAACGTAGCCTATTCTATAGCTAACTGTGTATTACGCACTTATTTCCGTGGTCTGGCAGGTTCCATGTGTCAAACAAAGAAATTGGCCACATGGGCATCTCTGGAATCGGCTCGACATGAATCCTATCCTAGTCACTCAACCTAGATTGATAAGAAAACCAACTCAAGACCATAGTCAAAGGTAGAGTCAAACATATGAAACTCAGAAGCAATAAGACTCTTTATCTACTCTTTCATGGTTAATTAATAAATCCAATAGCTCTGTTGCAACATTAACTCAGATTAGCCACCTATGTTAATGGTTTTGTGCAACCATCTTGCTCGAATTCAAGTCACCTATAGCTGACCAAACATTTACACAATCCTGTTGTGATACGTGTAGACCACATATAGATAATTTTCCTCAAAGAGAGTTATGAAAATTTTCTTTTAAATACCAGTTGTATAACCAAGGGGGGTTTGAATTTTTTGATGTATTATGTTTAGAATTTCAACTCTGTAATTTTGGACTTTTGTTCCTGATTATAATATAAACCCATGTGTTGGCTAATGATCATTTGAAAGAGAATTTTCAATTAGTTAGCAGCTCAATTGAGTCAGTTGCAGAGGGCCCCTGCACTGAAGGAGGTTTTCTTTTCATTTGTTTTTCTCTTCATTTTTAATTTCACCATTTGCTTTTAGTAGTGTTTCTAACTTAGGTTTATTTCTTGTAGTTCGATTTCTTTTAGTTGTGATCAGTAGCATAATGTTGGAATTAAATTGTGTAATTTTGGGTAGCGAATCCCCTGTGTAATGGTTTTGGGGCCCAAAGCCCACAATTTTGGGTAAAAGTAGGGTAAAGGTCCCGCAAAGTGCACGGAGTGCAAATTGTAATGGGTCAAGTCCAAGAGTAGTATGCCCTAAAATATTATAGGATAATCTAGAATGTGTCGGATTTCCCATGGTCAAAGGACCATGGAAATGTATAAATAGAGCAAGTCTCTAGGTTTAGAAGGCAGTTCGGAGTAGTAGCTGGGATGGAGATCTAAAGTGTATGGTTTGTGAAAGTAAGAGTGCTTTGAGTCTATAAGTCCGAGTTATGGGTGGTAGTGGTTAGAGTAGGCTCTACAGCTGTGTGCGCAAAGGCCTTGAAGAGTTTTAAGTTGTGTGCACGGACCCTTGCAGCTGTGTGGGCAGGGTGGAACTAGATTGTACAGAACAAAAGATTAATAAAGATAAGTATTTTGGAATTATTGTGTATCCGATCACAGATCTGAATGTTTATGCTTATGTTATGGTTTTGTAAGTATATTTAATATTTATGATTGCACACACTAGGTTTAACTGTTAAATGCTCAGTTAAAGACCTTAAAAATAAACTAGATCTATAATAACTGCAATAAGACTAAGGATCTAAGAAACCCCCTTCGTGGGTCTTCGCGAAGGCCAGAAAGTTGCGCAGAATAGCATAAGTGTGTATATCAGGTTGTGACCCCTCCAAACCTCATCAAGACATCCCTAAGGTGGAAACTTGGTTATAACACCCTCCTGTACTACCTCGGGTGAGACTTCAGTCCCTGCTCCGCGGATTGTTCCCAAAAGGGCCAGTAGTGCGGTATTTTTTTGGCTAAAAACTCTTATGAACCTAGGTTAGGGCCCAATAAGCCAACAAATGGTTCTATTTCTAGGACCAAGATTTTCCTAAGGGATGTTTGATGTCAGAACACTAGAACCCTATGAAAAAAGAGATTGACAAGTGGTTGGACCGTAAGCTTCACGAGTTTGTGGTGTTAGTGTCGGTATCTTCATCCCTCCATCAGTGATCAAAATTCTCTTGTTGCATTGCATTTTAGGTGTCTCATCCGATCATCTACATTCCATTAGGATCATGGATCATTTGATGGTGTGGCATTTTATAAATTTTTCCCTCATGATTTTTACCTGCTGGCCCATTTTCAGGTCATTTACAATCATTTTTGTCTTTACATCTACAAAAAGTCATTTTTAGGGTTTTAGGTTTCATTAGGTCTAGGGTTTGTCCTCAAGGTCTTGTAAAAGCTCAATAATGGTTAGCAGGCGCATGAGAAGGTCAAATAAAGTCTCAGCAACAAAAATATCAATAATCAAATTCTCAGCGATTGATTTTTCCTCAAAAACATGTTTTGAGGAAAAACAAAGTTTTTATGTTTTATGTAATTTCATTTTTCCTATATGTAATAATTTCGATATGTGGCCCTAGTCACTCTACCAATCTCCTACATTCCATCCCCTGCAAAAGAGTCAAAAGGTCAAAGCATTTAGTCCATCAGAGGCAAAAAATCAAGTCAAACGGCCAAAATAGAGTTTTAAAAAAGCAAGAGAAAGATAAACATTAGAAAAGTGGGTTTCTTTTTTATGAAAAATTAAAGTGATGGGAATATAAACTAATTTCATTTTGAAAAGATCATTTTTTTGCCAAGGAAGAAAAAACAAGTGCCAAATCATGATTGGAGGCCGAAGGAGTGAATTTGTTGCAACTTGTGAAAATTTTGAGGCGCGACACACCTGGGTCAAGGCACAGTGCACCTGGCCCACGCGACACGTACAACGTAGGTTTTACATTGAAATTATAACTGACATGATGCACTAGTGAGGTGTGGTGCACCTATTAGTGGGCACGATGCACCTACCTCCAAAGCCCGAACTCATTCAAATTGCCTCCTCCAAGCTCCAAGCTTGCAAATTCTTCATTCCACAAGTAAGTTAACATCTTCATATTGCCATTGCAAGGGTTTTCATTAGTTTGCATGGTGTTTCAATAGGTAAAAAAAAACCCCTAGTTCCTTGCATAGTTTTATTAAGAAAGCTACCTAGGGTTTGCAAAATTATAGTTTTTGTTGTTAAATTCCCATCCTACCATTTTCTCATCCCCTCACTACAATTTCATTCACCTATTTTATCCTTCCCTCTTTCACTTACACCTACATATCTCCCCTATCCCTAAAACCCAAAAGCCCTAATCCATAACCCCACTTCTCCCAAACCCTAATTAACATCCCCAATCCCTAAATATCATTCCCCAAACCCTGTCATTCCCAGAAACCCTATGAGCAACATCCCGACCCGTCATTCACATTCCCTATCATCAAATCCCCGTTATTTAGAAGCAAATACCTATTTTCTCTATAAAATCTCTTCGTATTCATCTAAGAAACATAAAAAAATGGAAAATTTGGAGTCAGATTCATCTTATGACAGAAATGAGGAAACAGTAAGTGACTCCTACAAAGAAATTTATGCACCAAGGAGACCTCACAAGGGTGGAAAACATATCCGACAGGAGCCCACTACACTTACTGAGTTGTTGGCTTGCCCAATTGCTATAGCATGCTTTAAACATTAGTCCTGCTATCAATTTTGTGAGATAGTGGAAAGAGTCAAATACCATCATGAGTTGGCTAGATTGTTTGTCCTCCATCTTCACAATGGTCAAGTCAATTTGGCAGGTGTTACATTCACTTTGACGCTGGAATCTATAGCTGAAGCAACACGTATTCCGAATGTGGGTGAACAGTGGAACAAGAGACAACTGGTGGATAGAGAACATTATGAGCCTTATATCAAGGCTAGCTTTCAGAGGCAGATTAGTAGCGTTTTCCCTTTCAGGTATCTTCAGGACAAATATGCTCCATTGATGAAACTCATAATCAAATATTTCAGTTGTGAGGGCATATTTTCTCGCATGTATGCCTACCACATCAAATTATTGATGCATTTCACTAGGGTCGGGATGATGAACCTCCCCTGTTTCATATGCCGCATTATTGAGAAAATGACAATGTTGGTGCAAAGGAAACCTCCTCATCAGCAGTATAACAACATCTGTCACTTTGCATTAATCAAGATTGTGGTTTTGTATTAGCTTAGTTTACTGAATGTTTCATGAGAGGATTTAATTTCACATGAGGTCTTCATAGGCTCTCAAGTACCCCCACTAGTTTTTCATGAGGCAGGAGAACCTTCACATCAATAAGAGATGCATGAGACTCAAACCACCAGTGTACTAGTGTTTGTCACTTATCAAAAGGGCACAAGGAGATTGTTTGCAGCAGCAAAACGAGTACTATCTCCACCCGGAGTGGAAGGGGTCTCATTTACTTCAATAGAAAAGAAGGTACAGGACAAGGGTAAGCAACCATTGCATGATGAGGGGCCTTCAGAAGGTCAAGAGAGAGATTTCATTCTCATTCAGGATGATGACACAGATTTGGGCTCCCAAAGCTTAAAGCTCAAGGAGATCATTCAGGAATAGAAATCTAACATTCATGACTTTTCTGTCAACCTGGAAAGAGCCAAGTGGATAATCAACTATCTTGAGTAGAGGAACAAATAGTTAGAGGACCAACAAACCATTATGGAGCTCCAAAACATAAGAGAAAACCGGCAAGCTGCCAAGAGGAGGAAAGTCAAGTTGACACCAGTTGAACAAGAAATTGATGCTGATCATGAATTTTGGCTTGAGAGGGTAAACACGCACTTGGAAAAGATACTAGAGAAGGCCAATAAAGAGAAAAATATGTTAAGGCACATGGCCTATCACTATTTGGCGAGAAACAATGTTTGCAAAGAAAGAATTAGGATTTTGAAGGCCAAGTTGAGGAAGGCTTTGAGGAAGAGGAAAAAGCAAGACAAGCTCAATATTTTGGTTGAGGCTTATTTAGCCCAACATAGCACTTGATGCAGGACACTTAGCCCAAATTTCAAGAAATTTGGGCTACTTTTTGTCAATTTTTAATTTTTGAAGCAAAACACAGGTTTTTCTGCCTGATGTGCCATGCCACCTGGTGCACGCTTTTTCTAGGGACCTATTTTGGAGGGAAACTCAGATATTTTGGATTCCTTAGGAAAAAATATGAATTCCCACAAATGTCCAAGAAATTTTGTCAAGTTTTGAACTTCCAAAAGGGTCAAAAACACCTCAAAAATGTCCTTTCTACCCCTTTTTGGCCACACAAGAAGCAGTGTTGGGAGAACTCACTTTTGGAGGGGAAAATGGACTCAAAATTTAGAAATTCCACTTTTTCGGGAAAGTAGACAAAAAGAGATTTCCAACAAACCCACTTGGAGAAAATTTGGTGCATGGAAATGCCTCCAAAATCAGCTGCAAAAAGGCGCAGTGCACAAGGACAAAGGCGCGACGCACACGATAGAAAATTGATTTTTTGCCCAAAAAACTTTGTTTTCTTCCCCTAGTTTTTTCTTAGTTTGACTTTTGTCTCTCTCACAGTCAAAATTATGATGTAAAGTGATGTAAATTGATGGAATTTGATGTAAATATGCTAAAATTTCACTCATGGAGGTAGATATTGTTGGCATTATGTTTCTGGTATGGTTATATGTTACAGATGTTGTACTTGATGGCAACACCCATGGCATGGCTCTCAATATGATGAGAATTAAGAAGTACGCAGGAGAAAAGTTCACGGGATTTTATGCAGAGAAAAGTTTATAAAAGTTTATTTCATGTGGA
>APFE030495501.1:0-12492 GCA_000404065.3 Pinus taeda | reverse complement strand
TTGGGTTTCCACCTTATATCTGGTGTTCTTTGATGTGACTATCTGTTTTTCTTGTTCATGCTCATTGTTTTATGGTATTGATATGCAAAAATAATTCAAAGTATAAATAAGGAAGAATTATTAAAAGGACTAGATAATACTGATTCACCCCCCCTCTCAGTATTATTTTCAATAGATACATCATGAAAAGGTAGTTTTGAACTGAATGAATCAGTTTTGTAGATTTTAGAGGTGAGCTATTCCACTGCCTACTTTTCAGTTCTTAGTTTAGATCTTGTTGGAACAACTCCTAAAATCATGAATTCGACACCTAAAGCCTAGAATGAGTTGTTTTTTGTTTATATATAGTACTTTTTCAGTCATTTTTCAAGGTTGGATTTTTGTGAAAGCTTTGAGCAGCATTGTACATTCATCTCTGCAGTTTGGTAAAGGAATAGACCAGGGTTTGCAGTCTTTTGTGGGATTCTTGTGGAAAATTGATTTGGTATAGTGTCTTCTTCTATAATTCAAGTTTTACGTGTGTTTATGTATGCTATTTTCTCTTCTTCTTCTTCTTCTTTCTTTCTTTTCTTCTTTCTTCTTTTTTTTTTTTTTTTTTTTTTTTTTTTTTTTTTTCAGCTGAATTAAATGAATCAAGGATAAAGGTAGAAATCATTAGAATTGCAGTGCTCTACCTAGGGTTTGTTTGGTTATTTATGTTTTCTACTATCTGAAGAGGATCCTTGAGACTCTACATCTCATTCATTTTAAAGTACTAAACCATTTTCCTACCTTGCCCCAAAGAAACCTTTGCAAAACTGAGTCCATTCCCCAGACCCAAATCTGCCTTTCACTTTTGAGCCAGCAAAACATCATCAAATTTAATCAAATTATTCTGAGCACATACCTAGCCTAATATTAGTCTTTATATTAGTCATCTCAAGCTTCATTTGATATATTTTACTGAGATTGACAAGGAGAGAGTCCTCTCTCGACCTGGTAGGGCTAGTTACCAGGTTAAGCGTGGTTTGATGTTACCCTAGATTCTACCTATCTCTGCCTGAGGTAGATTTAGGCCCTAACATATTGGTGACCATACTAGGGAATAAGCTTGTTTGTTTGTTAGTTTTCTTTGTTTTATAAACTATAGACGGAGCCTGAAGTGATGCCAGGTAGCCTTGGAACTGCACATTGTTTTGCTAGTGCATAAGTAGATAAAATTTTCTTTAGTCAATCTCTGGTCTAGTCTTATAAGCTAAACATTTGACTTGCAAATTGCCCTAGTACATCAAATAATTCTAGACCTTTGGATGATGAGTTTATAATTTGATAGGCTGAACAAGTTGATAATATCCAATTGCTTTTTGGGAATAATTCAACACACTGGCTTCCAGAAGATACACCAAAGCAAATCCTGATTATCTTCCCCTATATGAAAACCCAAATCTTATTCCAAGAATTCTCAGTCAAGAAAGTTCCGTGATTCCTGTGTTTAGATCTCATTCATGCCTGGTTGTTTTTGAATATCTTGAAGATCTTGAGTTTGATGAACATTTTGATCTATCGTTGTTTGAAACTAAGTCTGGAAGTGTTGTTGGTTCTACTGTCCTAAATTTGGAGTTTGTCAAAGATATTGAAATTAAAAAGGACAATAATCAATTGACGATTATATCTTGAATCTTCAAACTTCCATTGTGGCTACAAGCATTCCCGAATTCTTAGAATCCACATTTGCAACTCTTGGTTCACCTACTATTGCATCTAGTTCAGAAATTCCTACTGAAACTCCTTTTATTCCCCCCATTCCCGTGCAGCCCTCCATCTCTGATCAGAAATCTGTAGTGTTTTCACCTCCATCCACTCCTTCTACACCTCAAACATCAAAAAAAAATTCACCCTCTTCAACACCTCATACACCGATCACATCAGCTGCTCCAACTCCCCCTACATCCCTAAAGCTAGTTGTATATCCACCTCGAGCAATGGCTGCTAGATATACACCTCTTGTTTTGCCTCAAAACTTGGATGACATGCCCGCTGATTATTAAAGCAAAATTCCATTGTTTGATGGTGTTAGAGTCGGTCTGGTCAGTCCTCCGTCAGAGATCAAAATTATTTATGAATTTCATGTTTAGGTGTCCTACTCCATTCACCTAGCTACATTTCGCTAGGGGCATGCCATAATTTGACGAAGAGGGTCATGGTAGTCATTTCCCCTCATGTCTGGCTCCTACTGGCTCAGGTCTTTTGTCAATAATCATCAAAGTCCATGACAGTCAAGGTCTGGTCCTTTAAAGGAAAAAAGTCATTTTCAATGTTTAGGTCTAGGGATGCATAAATTTGGTCTTTGAACATGTCCAGTAAAGCCATACAGGCTAGAGTGAGGCCCTTACACAGTTATGGTTCAGAGCTTCATCGTCATGTGGATAGACTTTGACTCTTCTTCAAAACTCTGTTTAGAAGAAAAGTCAAACAGTGTCATTTATGACAAAATTTTCAAAAAAGTCATCAGTTGATTTCTTCAGATGCAGTCATGGTTTCCATGGCCAAATGTCCTGTTGTGCAACCCCTGCAAAGAGTGCTGAAAATTTCATCATTTGAGCTAAAATTTCAGAGGGAAAGTGAAAATCAGTGTGTTTTAAAGTCAGTGAAAAAGTGTCAAAACACAACATTAGAAAATTGGGTTTTCAAGGAAGCAAAAATTAAACCCATCTCTCCCAAGGCTATATATACAAGTTTTCATCAAAATCAAAGGCACTGTACTATTACAAGCCTTGCAGAAAAGTTGCAAAGGTGTGAGTGTGCAATTTTGAGTGTTTGAGGGAGTTGGAGGCGGTTTCAAGTGGCACGGCGCATACACCCAGGAGCGCGGCGCACACAGAGGGCATGGCGTACACAGAGCCTGCTCGTAGCTGAAATTTTCCAATGGTGCAGCACATACCCAGGGCGCAGCACACTGGGCTTTGTGCGTGGCGTACACAGACAAAGGTCCAAAACAAGCGCCCAATCACTTCCAAATTTCGTTGAAGTCTATCAAATTGAGAGGTAGGCCTTATAACATCACTTGCTCATCAAATTTTGTCAATGATATGGTGTTTATAGATATGTTTGAATGCCACCAAATGCATAAAATCAACCATAAGAAATCACCAAGAACCATGATGGCTAGTGTTGTGTAGGTAAATCCCCTCTGCGGACAAAGGCGATCCCACTAGCCTAAATGGGGTCTAGCAACAATCAAACAACGCTAACACGCAGGTTCCTAATCGCAAAGTAAAGGCCAATGATGAGAGCCTACCTTGAATCCAATGCTTATATTCGTAGAAGGGTTGTTGCTTCCGTTCTTTCGCTTCAGCTAGTCACAATCCTCACGATCCTCGTGAATAGACACCTGCACATGCAAAGAACAAGACAAATACAAGCATAAAATCTGAGAAATGCAACTATGTTTCAGTCAGAAATGATACAACTCAAACATCATAATAAAGACACATGAGTGGAACCATAATGATAGTCGTCTATTATTATTTATAAACAAAAGAGAATACAACCAAGTTCTGAAGTCAAATCCTCCTTTGGCTGGGTGAATCAGCAACACATGCCTTGCAAAGCTTGTAAGGAATGGGAACAAGCCTCTCTCTCCTTGATTACTTGGGCATGGATCTCCTCCTTAAAGATTTAGCCTCATAGGGTTTAACAAGACCTCTTGCAAGATGAGCTTAGCGATTCTCAGACTTTGGGACTTAGATTTGGGAGCTTGAAAAGTAGAATTACTAACTAGCTTGTCAAAGGGGAAAGAACAAGCTTATATAGAGGTGGGAGGAGTAGATAAGACCATCCACTTGATTCATGGGATTGTCCTTATCATTAGGAAGCTTCCATGTGAGGTGGAGAACTACTTCCCTCCTTGGGAGATACGAAGCCCAACTAAACTAACTCAAACTAGAATCAGTTCATGGATAGGGTGGAAGGAACCTTCAGAAGTTTGTTTGTTAAAAACTTTACCCAACTAGGTTGGTGCTAGTGTGACTCTGAGACAGAGCACTAGCTAGTGCGCCCTCTTTGGAGGATTTCTCCCATTGGCGTGAGTGACACACTGTGGAACAATGCCAATAGAGAAAGGGCTATATTTTTGGGTATTTTGCAGAAGGTGTCTTTAGAGCATATGAAGTACATACTTTAAGGGATACAAAGTAGGTGTTTTCAAGTTATGTCACTTCTCACAGGTCTCGGAATAGGTCTTCCAATGTATGGGAGAAGGGGTAACAGGGACGGTGACAAAATACTGTGTAACAGATGCCCCCTAATGCATGAAGCCCGAGAGAGAGGGGTGAAGTGCTTTACAAGAACATGGTCGACTGAAAACACGACTGCCGGAGAACCTGCACGAAGTACAACTGATAGTTCAAATACATGATGTACATGGTATGGGCGCAGTCATCCATAGCAGAGTACATAAAAATCTAGATCCCAAGTATGGACACAACCATCTGATGAGGATCAATGAATAGACTCAGGCATGGTCGCAACCATCCAGTGAATGAGCCATGTATTGATTATAATAATCCACAAAATGCAGGCTGGATCTCAACATACAAAATCTAGGGTCTTGTGCTCCAACTCAACCCGAACAAAGTACAAGTTCAAGCATGCAAATATAGGAATCGAAGTCGAACATGCAAGAACATCGTCTGATTACCAGTCAATGATGAAAACTGTTAACATACACGAGAGGTACCACCAATAATGACAATGGTCCTCAAGGTACTATAGGTACAATCCACGGCGTGCGAATCAGTGAGCCGGTGTCGAACACCCCTAGAATCATCCGATTGGAGGTCAATAATGAAAACCTCGCGTCAAACACGAAGAACTTGCCATTGAGACATGCACGCTCCAAGGTACCTAAAGGGAGTCTCTAAGTCAACTTCCTGGATAATGAGCTGAAGTCGACAGGAAGCGACCTTGATCGAAGGCGGGCCATAATGTTTCCCACATCATCGACAAGAGACAAAGAAGGATAAAATGTTTTCTGTGAAGTATCAGAGGGAGGTTGAGTATTCCGCATAGGTCAACTTCTCTTGAACACATCGGCGGCACGACATTGGACTTGGCACTATTTGATATCAAATGATCAAGGGTCATGGTGACAAGGCGATGAGGAGATGAATGGTCAAACAGGATAACCCAAACCCACAGAGGCAAGTGTAAAACAAGATGAGATGTCCCCACCCAGACACGAATGCAAACAAGTGCCATGTTCAAGAGCGACATACTGCCGACACAATGATGATTACAGTTCCTTTATTCCCCCACCATTTCTGGCGAGTACCCCGGTTATTTTTGGATGGAAAGCTTGACGAGGATAGCATATGCTTGAAAGTCATCATCACGATGGAATCCGATGTCATTAAGTTTTAATGAGTCTGACAAAGGAAGAACTCGACGTCTTTTCATATTTAGAGAGTTTGAAAAGATAGCGAAAAGGAAACTCCAGGGGTGTGCTTTTTTGTAAAGTTGTGTCTCTCAAGTCCAAAAAAGTATAAAACCATGCTCGAAAGAACCACCCGATCATTACTACTGAGGAGTAATTTTCATAAGTAGTGACTCTGATCTGAAAAAGTAAAAAAGCGATCAAAATCATGTCGCTTCATGACCATTAACGAACCGGAAACAACAAGGGTCCGACGATCTTTTCGTTGTTTAAACAGTCAGAAAAGGGTTTAAAGATGACCGCCTCTCATGTCCGTTTAACGAGTCGAGAGGACCAACTCGGCATTCTTTTCACGTTTAGAGAGTCAGAAAAGAGCAAAAGATGACTCCAAAGTGACTTTTTCGTGTATTTACCGAGTCTGAAAAAGTATAAAATACAACTCGTTTCGCCATGAAAGCTCCATAAACACCTGTCGATGAACACAAAATCGGTGAAAAACCCATTTTCGACACAAATATCCATGAACATATTCATAAAATAACTTTTTAAGGCCTATTTAGGGTCAAAAAGCTATAAAATAGTGCAAATGGTAAAATAAAAATTACTTTTCACTTTTTACCTTTGGAGAGCGACATTAGGGCTTTTTGGAGTGCGACCTTTAGTTGGCGATTGTGACCAATCCAGTAGACGATTTTGAGCGCCGTCAGTGCCAGGTAAGCAGTCTTGTCCTTAGCTTCATTTTCATCCGTTTGGAATTTGTTTTTTATTGCATTTTCATTTCCTATGGGGGGAATTTTTATTTTAGGGGTTGCGCCCATTGGCATGAGTTTCGGGCACGGACCCACGCCAACGGGTCAAATTTCCCATAGGGCGTGTGACCATGGGCGCAACTATTTTAGAAACAGTCGCGCCAATGGCTGCACACATTTTTTAGCCAATTTCAACAAATTCAAAACCCATTTTACTGCAATTTCAAGTTGTGTGAGGGTCTAATGCATCATTTTCACTTGTATTTGCAGTGAAATCCGCAAAAATGGTGATGACATGGAAGGAATGGTAACATGACCAAGTGGACAGATTAGCCCTAGCTGATGAGGATTGCATGGAAGCTCTGAGAGCATGTGGACTCAAAAAATTCTTCATGCTATCCTATTTGCAAGCTCAGCCAGAGCTCCTACAGCACTTGATCGACTTGTGGGACGTAGAGCAACAGGTGTTCCGGATACGGGATCAAGTGCTGGAGTTAGACATGTCTGATGTCTACTTCTTGACTGGATTGTCGCAAAGAGGGCCATTGCCTCGATTGACTGGGAGCAGGCCATCTGGAGAGAAGATGGATGAGGTAAAGGCTTGAATTTGCCCGGAGGAAAAATATGTGCAGGGCAGTTCGAAGGTGGATATGCCCACCGTTCAGGACCTGACACTAAGAGCCTTACTATTCACCTTTACACGAGCTGTGGGGGCACAAGCGCCCCACGAAGCTACCAAGAACCACCTGCTAATAGAAATAGAGTGCCTTAGCTCGACGATCTTCAATTGGGCATCAACTGTGATGACCAATATGAAGAGGCAGCTGACAAAGGCCAAGCGGGACAAGCTGCAACAGTTCGGGTATGGTTCCCTCTTGGTGACGTTCTTCTTGGAAAGTGTGGCAAGCTTCCAGGGCCAAGGGGCCTTTGTGGCAGACCCAACACCTCGAGAGCTGAGGATGGCCCGATGGGCGGCACTGATGCCGAGGGGTGGTGGCGGCTAGCAGATGTCCTTCAGACCGGAGTTCTTCGGGTGGCTTCGCCGCCAACTAATCATGGTGGAAGACTGGTCGTATGTGGGGACAGACTTCACTGGAGATCCTGACCTTCCCTTGCTGGATGGAGAGGACTGGGACGAGGAGATTGGTACATCCTCATTTTTTGATTTTATGTTTTTTATGATTTTTTTGTTAGTACATGCTTGTCTTAATGACCTTTATATGCATATGCAAATGTCAGCCTAGAGCGTCCAGCTGGCTTGTCCTCCGTTGCGAGGAGAAATCCAGTAGCAACAGCAGATCCTCAGGAGGAGGGTGGTGATAGAGGGGAGCTTGTCCAGAACCTTGAGGCTATCACTCGAGGGATCCCAGATTATGCTCAGCTAGCGGATGTCCTGCCAGCATACCAAAGGCACACATTAGGGGTGCCAACTCGCATCCATCGGCTCCTGAGGCGTCTAGTGCAAGTGGTGACGTGCTACCATGAGCACCACCAAGACTAGATATCTAGGCTTTTCTTTCCATGCATATTTTTTGAGAGACATGTTGTCTCCAGATGTATTCAGACAAACATGTATTATTTTGTGATGATGCATGGGGTGCAAACATTTTGGACACACACACACACACACACACATACACAGATCAGATAATATATATATATATATACATATGTTTTATGGTTTATTGTACTTTATGCTTCTTGTGTTATGTTAAATCACATGTTATGCAAATGTCTGTCCAACATAATTAGCTAATGCATCAGTTAACGTATTAAGTCATCTTGTAATATGTTGATAAGTAATGAAATCAAAATCCCTTTCTAATAACTTAACATGTAAATACAACCTTAAAATCCGATGATCTCTGATGGAATAACCCCTGTTGAGTTGGTGGACTACAAGTTGAGAGTCCAAGTTCACAACCAATGTGCGAATGCCAAGGTTAATCGCCTCAGCTAATAATTCAATCACAACACTATATTCAACAACATTGTTCGTTGTACAACCCAGACAAACCCCTTGAATATCTACTAACTCACCATGAGGATCATAGATCACCCATGCTGTAGATGACAAGCTGCATGTACTGCGGGAAGCACCATCAACGAAACCAACATAAGGCGATCCAGACATCTGTTCAAGAAGCAAAAGACACAATAAGCGGCAATCACGCCGACATACCAAGATAAACTAAAAACATGCAAACACAACACACTTGCTGAAAGCACACGTATATACAAAAAAAGAGACTGCTTGGACTCATGCATAGTATTTTTTGAGATAAAGCCCATTTCAGGGCCTATCCAGGGGATTGCCTTCATAATCAATAAGCTTGTAGGCGCCTTTTTGCAAAACTCTTTTCACAATGTAGGGCCCGTGCCACATAGGCTGGAGTTTTCCTACCCCCAACTTATCGTTAGCTTGATCATAGAGCAGTACTAAGTCTCCCCCAATGAAAGATCGGGGGTTAACCATATTATCGAAGTGAGTTTTCACTCGCTTCTTCTGAGCTTCAATAGCTAAGGAGGCTAGACGACGAGTCTCATCCAGCTGTTCTAAGTAAAGAAGGCGTTCTTCTACTGGAGTAGTATCAGGGAGCAATTCGATGGCTATATTTAATGAAGGAATCTCACACTCAATAGGAAGGGTCGTCTCCAGTCCATAAACTAACTGAAAAGGAGTGAAACTGGTGGCGTCTTTCACGGAGGTACGGTAGGCCCACAAAGCAGAGAACAAAATTAGATGCCAATTGGACTTATGCATGCCAATAGTTCTTTGAAGCAACGTGACCAAAACCTTGTTCATGGCTTCCACTTGACCGTTTGCCTGAGGATAGTACGGGGTCGAACTATCATGCCTAAGGCCCAACTGGGTTGTTAACTCGGTCATCATGTGATTGGGAAAATGCTTTCCGTGATCAGTGATGATGGCTTGGGGTACTCCAAACTGCGAAATAACATGGTTGAACAAAAACCGCGCTGCGGTGTGACCGTCTTCTGACAATGTAGGCATCGCCTCAACCCATTTCATGAAATAATCAACAACAACGATGATGGCTCCTTCCTGGAGGACGACGGATACTCCTTTGTTCGAGTCGTTACGTGAACGGGAATGGATCCAACCATGAAGACTCGGGAACCAAAGGGAGAAGAAGATGAAGATGGATCAGCCACCATTTGAGTCTGTTGAGAGGGGAAAGGTTCTTTCAGAACCGCAGGAATCCCAGGGGCTCCTTTCAACAAACGACTAACCTCTGACCGCCTTGGGCAGTCTTTTGTGCAGTGATCCTCATCACATATGAGACAAGGATACTTGCGTTTGTGCTTGGCTCCTTCTGTTATCACAAAATCAAGCACTGAAGGGCTGCTGATCAGGTAGACTCTATGTAACTGTTTTAGACCAATCTTTTGACTAAGGATTAGCCTCCCTAGCCTGAGAGGGTTCTCTCAAAAAAAGTTATTGATTTTGATTGTTGATAAGAGGGCTAACTCTAGCAAAGTAAATTTAATAAACATGTTGGCTGGACAGACATTACAAAGACTTCCATTGGGCCTATGGAGTTGATCATATTCAGTAAGCTATAACACTGCTCATGCATAGAAGTCAGGGCATGTAATGTTTAAATACTCAAAACAACATCTCATAGAAACCTCAGTTTACAAATACACACAGGAAATCAGAGAAGCATAAGTGAATTCTGAGTGATTGTGTATTCATACAACTGTAAAAACGTTAAACATAAAGAAAAACCACATATCTTGAGCATTTGAAACACTGAAAGAATCCTGAGAAGATAAGAAGTAAATTATATTACTAAACTGGGTTTTTTCACAAGCCAAAGCAATACTCTGTTTCTCAAAATATCCAACCCCTAATACATAGATGATTCAGCTATATATAGAACGTGATTCTAACTACTTGGAGCTTCCTCCTCCAGCATGAGGGGAGCTCGATGACTGCCACTAATGACACTTATCTACTTTTAAGAAACTTATTTAATACAACAACCACTAACAAAAGTTCTAAAGAGTTTTAATCTAATTATAACTCTAACTCTATCTCCTTCGTAGAATGATTCCTCCTTGCAGCTTTGACACCTGGTTTCCTTTTCATTTGGCTGAGATGGCATGAGATGAGCAATTAATGCCCCATTTTAGCTTTGGATACTGAAGGCTTTAATTTGCTCCGTGTTGGCTGAGAATATCCCTCACTTTTCGGTTCTGGTCCCCCATCACTTTGAATATGCAGCAGCATGTACTTTAAGTCTCTTTAATAACCCAAAAACAATAGAACACCACCATGTCTCCTGATGAATTGGATGCTCCATCGATGGTCAAGTGTGCAAGCCAAAATTCCATGTATGCAATTCATTCAACACCTTATGACCGGCAATAAAGTGACTTTATAACAAAAACTTTACACTTGAGTCAAAACATTTCCACCTTTTTAAAGGTACACCTGCCTTGATCTGAATGGCTGTGATAGTTTCATTTGGTCTCCTACATATCCTTCGGGTGTTTCCTTTAGAAAATTCCCGATCATCTTACCAAACTGTTTGTCTGCGTTTACAATCAACACCTACAGCAGTTTCGCAGTTTCGTAGCACGCTGCGAAACTGCGAAACTGTTTTAAACAATTTCAATTCTCTCTGAGATTTTAACTGCTCTGCCACCTGATTGAAAAACTCCTTTTTACCTTGGATATGTATAGCAGGGTTTACATGCCTTCAAAATAATGAACTTAAGAAAAAAATTTCAAAACTTAGAACAACACCTTACTTGGAATCAACAATTTCATTTAGCAGCTAATTTACTTAGCTGTGCCTTCAATTCTGCAACCTCCTTTCTCATGGCTTTGCTTTCAGCTCTTAAATGCATGTTTGTCTTTTTGATGACTTTGGCCTGTTTGAGAGCCGGAACTGTCCATGTGTAAACATCAGCCACTGAATCCACCTGGCCTACTAGGTCTTTACTTCCTTTCAACACAGCTTTTCGATAATTAGCATACCTAACTGCAACCTCTCTAGTGGCACTCTTCATCTTAGCAATTTCAATTTCAGTTGCCTCCAACTGGTCCTTTATGGCTATAATATTTCCTCCTTGGGAAATGATGACTTTTCTATTTGAGCCTTTTTTCTTGATTTCCTCTGCCTCCTCTGTTATGGGAAATTCCTTAGATACCTCTGTTCTAGGCAGTTTCTCAGCTTCCCTTGCTTGCTTTCTTGTGAGAGGTCTTCTTGGTTTGAATATAAATTCATCCCCTGGTTCATCAAACCTCAGTCTTTTTGAAGCCCTAGATTTCTTAGTGCTTTCTGGTGTTGACTGTGTCAAGTCAATGTGCATTGGTTCAATGTGTACCGGCTCAACTTGCTCAAACTCAATGGCCTCCAACAAATCACTCAAACTGGCCTTAGATACAGGGCTTTCCTCAACAGCCAATGCTTTGCCTTTTTCTTTGCTTATTTGACTCCTTGTCTTCACCCTTGACACTATTTCAGATTCATTTGGTCCAGGTACAGTCTTCTTCTGCTGAGCTTCTTCTTTTGCTGATTGCTGAGGTTGTTCTTTAATAACCAGTGGCTGGACCAACTTTCTTAACTATGACTTGACCTTCTTTTTATTCTTAGCCTCCTTCTGAAGCTCAGCTATCGTGGGTTCTTCAACTGACTGCTCTTTTTCTCTAACTGGCTGTGGAGTAAGACCTGTTTTACTTTGAAAACCTGCCATGAAAATGAACGAGTCCCAGTCCCTACCTATTTTCTGAAGACCATTCAAAACTAACAATTTAACCAGACCATGGTGAAATAAAGATGTTTCACAGTCATCCTTTCTTAATTTCACTTTGTCACACATTTTGCTCAGACTTCGAAACAAGTAAAAGGGAATGTCTATGGATGTTTTACCAGTAAAATGTAACAACAACTTGAAGTGGTAAGAGTAGACTTTATTATATCTTCCCTCACAAGTTAAATACTTCTGAATACAGGTGAGAAGCAGGGCATAATTCTCCTTAACATAGTTTCTAGGCACTACCTTTGTCAGGTCCTCATTCACATATGCCTCTTTCAAGAATTCTTTGGAGGGATTCATATCGAACTTGAAGTTCTTAAACCATTCTTGCCCCCCTCTTGGGATCTCAGTTACTGCAACTATTTCCTCCGGAGACACTTTAACTTCTAACATAGCAATTTTAGAATTCAAACCGGTGAAGTTTAAAGAAAAATCCTTTGTTACCTGAGCATGGCCACCCTACAGCTTCTTACAGAAATTCCAACAGCCGGCATCCTTGAAGGCTTTCTTCACACCCTCATCTCTTAATGCTAAGTCTAA
>APFE030495492.1:0-11017 GCA_000404065.3 Pinus taeda | reverse complement strand
TAAGCTAAGTTATCACGAAATCAAGGAAAAATAAGTGAGCTACAAGCGGGATATTTGCAACATGAAGTGCAAAAACTGATATAACCACTAGGAGAATATAAAAGTCTGATGATAAAAGAACTGGGTATATAAATCGTCAATCCACGGGAGGTTCGATAACACAAAAAACAACAAAATGTGAAATCGAAAAGCAATGGCAAACAACCGAAGGACGAGACACCACCAGCCAGTTATCAATCTAACAGACTCCCAGAAGGCATATACAGGGCAAAAAACCAGACCCAAGCATCAGAGACTGACCAACAGGCTTATAAACAGATCTAACCAGTGTGGCGCGACAGTGAGCCTGCAACTCGCGCTAAACAGAGTGTAGCGCGAGTTGTCCGAAAGCAGATCGCACCCAGTAGCGCGACTGTTCAGAGGAAAAACGCGCTGGCGGGAAAGTGACAGGCAAAAAGACAGAGGCGTGACTGTAAACCTGCAACCCGCGCTAAACAGAGCGTAGCGCGAGTTATCCGAAAGAGGATCACGCCCAGCAGTGCGACTGTTCAGAGAAAAACCGCGCTGGCGGGAATTTGCCAGGCAAAAAAAACAAAGGCGCGAGCGTAAGCCTGCAACCCGCGCTAAACAGAGTGTAGCGCGAGCTGTCCGAAGGCAGATCGCGCCCAGCAGCGCGACTGTTCAGAGAAAAACCGCACTGGCGGGAACTTGCCAGGCAAAAAAAAAAAAAAGAACTAAACAGAGCCAGTGAGTGAAGGATAGCAAGAACTCCAAGCAAAGAAATTGTTCAGACAAGAAAATGATAGCAAAACGACATGCGAAGCAAGATCGATACTGTCCAGTTTGTAAATCAACCCGGAGATGGACTGAAGTGTTTCGAAGGCTGCCTGGCCGCTCTTCAGGCTCCGTCCTCGATTTACAAATCAGACAATATAACACAAATAATCAATAGACAAACTCCCCAGTGGAGTCGCCAATTTGTTGCGGAGGTAAATCCCCTCTGCGGACAGAGGTGATCCCACTAGCCCCATAGGGGTCTAGCAACAATCAATCACGCTGCATGCAAGTTCCTAACTATACAATTTAGAAGTCGATCAGGGAGACCAACCTAGGATCCAACGTTGTTTGCCGTGGGAGAAGTGTCGCTCCTGTCCTCTAGCTCTGGCCGGTCGCTATCCTTGCACTCCACGCATGGACACCTGCACAAATGAAGAACAACCCACAAACAAGCATAAAATCCGAAATCGTACAGCTATATATCAGTCAAGAAGGATATAATTCAAATATTACCAGTAGAACACATGAATGGAACCATAATAAGAGTCGCTTATCATTTAATAGAAAAGAGAGAAGAATTACAACCACTTAAGGCTTGACGCTGCAAATCTCCTCTAGCTGGGTCGGCAGTCAGTCTGACATGTCTTGCAAAGTCACTTTCTCTCTCCACAATCCGGCAGCATAACCTCTCTTTCAGCTCTTAGCTCAATACTATCTCTCTTTCACTAGCTTGTTCACTCTTAGCACTATAGCATCCCTTGCTCAAAAACTAGCTTGCAAAAAACTATCCTGTTCAATATGGGGAGACAGGCATTTATAGCTGGGGGAAGAGGAGATATGCATTGTATGTGGACATCTTCTGAGTTTTTGGCAATGTCCCAAAATAACCATTGAGTTGGGTTGCCTTGGATAGAAAAGCCGACGCTCGACTGCTTTTGTGGGCTTTTTCCTTCAGGGAACTGGGTGAGTCACGGAGGAAAAAGCATTCTAGCATGCGCTGGCCAAAAATCATGCCCAAATTGTGTGGCGTGGGCCGTGCTCTACGAAAGAGCGTCTATGGGCGCACCCTCTTTGTAGGGACTGAGCCATTGGCGTGGGTCAGACACTGTGGACCCGCGCTAATGGAAAAAAAGGCATCTTCCAAGGTTAATCTTCAAAGGGTGTCTTCAGGGTTATTGAAATTCATACTCAGGAGACCTCAATGCAAGTGTTTTCAAGTTATGTCACTGGTCACAGGTCCGTAAATGTGTCCTCCAATGTGTGACAGCGGGGGGGTAACAAGGACGGTGACCAATGGTGACAAATTACTGCGTACCATGGACAACAAGACATATTTGAAGAACCTCTACAGGAGAAGAAGAGGAAAACATTCCTCTAGAGCAAATGGCTACAAGGAGACATGTTGGGAGCAGTACCTTATCCAAACATGAATTTGCAAATCAAATGGAAGATTTCAAGAGTGATATGAGGCAGTTTCTTGCCATGCAACTGGATACCTTACAGATCCAAAGGAAGCAAGAGGAAGCCAAGAGGGCTTTGGTGATTCAACTCCCTAATTATATTTAAGGAAGTGGAAGTGACAAACATAACCAAACTAGCCTCCCATACATGCTACAAAACCTTCAAGAGCCACCCAACCCTTCCAGGTAACCAACCCCTGAGACAACTTGACATTTTACTGTCCTAGACCCTTAGTTCCTCCCATGACAAGACATGCCAGAAAATGAGACTTTCTAGTAACTCCCACAATAATGCATTCATGCAACCGAGGATGTTTTCAACTAGGTTTGAGCTAGCAACCCTAAATTTTGTGGCATTGTTTCAAGGCCAAGATTTAGGCCACTACCCAAAACTTCACAAAAACTTAAGAAAAGATTAAGAAAATTGAGACAAAGTTACTAATGAAAATATTTTAATCAATGACTTGATTGTACCCCTACTAGACATGAAAGGCATTTGGTAAAACATGTCACAAATATGCATTCTAGAAGTCATGACAATATATTTGAGCATAGGGGTCTCATACTTATCTGATATTTGTAAAGAAGAATTGTTAGTTTATAAAAAGAGATGCGTTATCATCTATTAGGTCATATATTCATTGTACATTCATTTCTAAATCAAAACATGATGATATACATAAATCAATTTTGTCACAAGGCATACTCATAACAAAAAAAAATAACATGGATATAAGAGCCTTAAAATCCACATATAAGCTAGTACATTTAAACATGAAATGCCAAAGAGAAGAAGCTATTATTATGAATGCAAGATCCAACAAATGATTGGACTTCCATGAACCACCTAACCGTAGATAGGTTGAAAAAAATATTTCTTTCATCCAATCACCCACGTGCCATATTCCAAGCATGAATGTGGGACTCAAAACCAAATGCAAGCCATATTTCATTAACCTTTACTTCAATTCCCACCAGATCACTAGGCCCTAAACAAGCATGGATTCGATTGGATTTCTCCACCAACACTATGAAGAATTTTACTCTCCTAGTCTCTAGGCTTTACCATATATCTCACCATACAATGGTCGAGGATTCTTAGGCCTAGTCAAGATTCCACCCTCCAAGATTTACCATATATCCTGCCATTTACTAGCCAATGATTCCTAGGACTAGCCGAGGGCACATGCCTCTAAGACTTACTATACATTCCACCATACAATCCTATATTATTTCTACACCCACCGAGACACACAAAAATCCTACTTTACCACAATACCTCTTCGGTATTTGTTTGAGAGACCACCTCACCCAGTTTCGAAACCATCCAAAAATCCAGGTCAACCAAATACAAGAGAACCCATCACACCATGGCTATCTAGAAATGGAAAGGTAAGGCTGAAGAACACTATCACACCTCAAAAAACCTATGCCAATGACAACAAGAGAACCAAATACAGAAATGCATTTACCATGCATGCCCAAAACTATCAAGGAAACCACACATGCAAATTGATTCCTACAAATAATAATGTTATAGTTGCTAGATCCTACTCTTCCTTTCTCTGATACCAAATGTGAGAGAAAACAGAGGATATTATAGTGGATCTGTTGTAGGTTGTGTCTCTTTATTTTGCTGGATTATAGAAAGGAAGGACTGGCTGTTCAGGGTGGACGTAGCCCAAACTGGGTGAACCACCTATATCTGTGTCTCTCTGGTTTTATGCGTTTTCTGTCTTTATATTTATGAAATATTCTATGTGTTCCATTGCTCTGTAATATATAATTTGCTAACAACTGGTATTAGAGCTGAAGGTCTATTTGGACAATAAACTCATAGGAAAGAAGGGTTCCTCATTCGAGTGGGAGCAATGGAAGAAGATGGTAAACTTAAGGTTGAGAAATTTAAGGGCCAAAACTTCTCACTGTGGAATATGCAGATGGAAGATTACTTGTATCAGAAAAACTTGTACCTACCATTTGGCGGAAAAACAAAGATACTGACGAGTATGCCAGATGAAGAATGGAACCTTCTTGATATAAAGGCACTCGAAATAGTACGGTTCTTCCTCGCAGCGTGAGTCACCCTCAACATTTTGAAGGAAACAATGACAGAGGGTTTGGTTAAGTCATTGGCGAAACTATATAAAAAACACTCGGCCTTAAACAAGGTATTTCTTATGAAACGGTTATTTAATATGAAGATCTCGGAAGGTGGATCTATTTCAGACCATTTAAATGATTTTAATACTGTTACAAGTCACTTAAGTTCTATAACGATAAACTTTGATGATGAAGTTAGAGCTCTGTTATTCTTCTGCTCATTGCTAGAAAGTTGGAATGGTTTAGTAATGGCAATTAGTAACTGTGTTTTTGGATCTAGTACTTTAACTTTTGATGATGTTGTTGGTGCTATCCTTAGTGAGGAAATGCGACGGAAAAGATCCGGTGAGACATCGGGTAATGCTTTAAGTGTAGAGTTTAGGGGAAGAAAAATGAAAAGAGGAAAGAGCTCAGGATATCACAGTTAATAAAGGATAGGCAGATCCAAGTCTAGATCGGGGATAGTGTGTTGGAAATGCTGGAAAGAAAGGACACCTAAAGAAAGACTGTAGATCTCAGAAGGGAAAAGAAGGAGATGCACAACAAGAAAACAATCATGAAGTGAATGTGACAGGTGAGGTGTTACAAGATGCTTTGATTATTTCTTTCAAAAATATTACTGATTCTTGGGTGGTAGATTCAGAGGCCTCATTCCATGCCACACCCGATAAGAAATATTTTGACGACTATGTTCAAGGAGATTTTGGACAAGTCCATTTGGGTGATGATAAACCCTGTAAAATTGTCGAAATGGGTAAGGTTCTTATAAAACGACGAAATGGAAACCAATGGCTACTAAAGGAGGTAAGGCATGTTTTAGATTTGAAGAAAAATTTGATTTCAACAGGGCAGTTAGGCGGTGAAGGTTGTGTGACAACTTTCAGAGATAAAGTTTGGAAGGTCACCAAAGGAACCCTGGTAATAGCAAAAGGCGAAAAGGTTGGTACATTGTATTTATGGAATGGTATTTCTAACTCTGTTAATGCTTTAACTTCCAAAGGAGCAGATGCAGCATTATGGCATCATAGGTTCGGACACATGAGTGAAAAGGGCATGAAGATTCTTAACTCAAGGAATTTGTTGCCAGGTTTGAGGAATGTTGATTTTGACTTATGTGAGAATTGAATTTATGGAAAACAGAAGAGAGTCAGATTTCTCAGAGTTGGGAAAGAAAAGAAGAGTGAAAAATTAGAGCTTGTGCATATAGATGTATGGGGACCTACTCAGGTATCATCTCTTGGTGGCTCTCATTATTATGTTACTTTTATTGATGATGCAACTAGAAAAACTTGGATTTATTGTTTTAAGAATAAATCTGATGTATTTGATACTTTCAAGAAATGGAAAGCTTTGGTTGAGATTGATACGGGAAAGAAATTGAAGTGTCCCAGATCAGACAATGGAGGTGAATATTGCATAAAAGAGTTTGATAGGTATTTTTCAGAGCATGGAATTTACAGAGAGAAGATAGTTCCAAGAACACCACAAGAAAATGGTGTGTCAAAAAGGATGAATAGAACAATCATGGAGCGTGCAAGGTGCATGAGATTGCATGCAGGATTACCTTTACAATTTTGGGCAGATGCTATGGATACTACTATTTATCTAATAAATAGAGGGCCTTCAAGTTCCTTGGATGGTGGTGATTCAGAGTAAGCATCGATAGGTAAAAAGGTAAACTACTCTTTTTTAAAGCCTTTTGATTGTAAGGCCTTTGTCCATATTAATAAAGAAAATAGAACAAAGCTTGAGACAAAATCAAAGAAATGTACCTTTATTGGATATGGTGTTAATGATTTTGGTTATCACTTATATGATTATGAAAATCACAAAATAATTAGGAGCAGAGATGTAATCTTCATTGAAAATGTCTTTTATAAGAATCAGTTGCAGGAAAGGAAACAGGAAAAAGAAAACAAGGAATACACAGTTCTTGATGAGATCACTCAAAAAGTAAAGGTGCGTGAAAATAATAATAAACAATAGCCACAACAACAACTACCTCCACAACAGCAACAGGCACCCCAAACCCCTGAAAGTGGTGTTAGAAGATCTACCAAGATAAGTATACCCCCTGAACGATACTCTCCTTCATTATATTATTTATTGTTGATTGATTCTGGTGAACTCGAATGTTATGAAGAAACAATGCAGGTTGAAAGCAGGAAGAAGTGGAAGCTAGCCATGGAAGAAGAGATGGACTCCTTAATGCATAACCAAGCTTGAGACTTAGCCAGGTTTCCTGCAGGTAAAACTACATTGCGGAATAAATGGCTTTACAAGCTGAAGGAAGAAGATGGAGGAAAAAAAAGAACTATTTTAAATCTAGTAGCAGTTGAAGATTTGCATCTTAAGCAGTTAGATGTAAAGACAACCTTTCTGCATGGGGATTTGGAGGAAGAGATATATATGCAGCAGCCACAAGGATATGAGGTGAAAGGGAAGGAGAAACTAGTGTACAGGTTGAAGAAGAGTTTGTATGGCTTAAAACAGGCTCCAAGGCAGTGGTATCTAAAATTTGACAAGTTTATGTATGAACAAGGTTATAGTAGATGTCACTCTCATCATTGTGTTTATCTGAAAAACAAAATGATGGCAGCTATATTATATTGTTATTGTATGTAGATGACATGCTTGTTGCAGGGTCTATCATGCAGGAAATAAATGTGTTCAAAAGAAAATTGGAAAATTCATTTGCAATGAAGGATTTGGGTGCTGCAAAACAAATCCTTGGTATGATAATAACTAAAGACAAGAAAAATCGCAAATTGACATTGTGTCAGAATGAGTACATACAAAATGTGTTGAAAAGATTTAATATGCACAATGCAAAACCACTTAGTACACCTTTTGCTAGCCATTTAAAACTTAGTAAGGAAATGTGCTCAAAGACCCAAGAAGACATGGAGTATATTTCTAAAGTTACATATGCATCAGCAGTTGGAAGCTTACTGTATGCAATGGTTTGCATAAGGCCTGATATTGCACATGCAGTGGGAGTTGTAAGCAGGTACATGAACAATCCAAGAAAGGAACATTGGGTGGCAGTGAAATGGATTCTCAGATATTTGAAAGGTACCACAAATCAAGCATTATGCTTTGGTGGTTCAAACATTTCTCTACAGGGATATGTTGATGCAGATATGGCAGGCGACATAGATAACAGGAGGAGAACTACATGATATGTATTTATTGTAGGTGGAACAACTATGAGTTGGGTTTAAAAAATCCAAAGTGTTGTTGCACTTTCAACAACAGAAGTAGAGTATGGTGCTGATACAGAGGCTAGTAAAGAAATGATTTGGTTTTTTCCAACAAAGGTTTATGGGTGAATTGGGTAAGGAGCATGATATGGGCATGTTATACAACGATAGCCAAAGTTCCATTCATCTCGCAAAGAACTCAACATTTCAGTCCAAGACTAAAAACATACATCTCAAGTACCATTTCATATAATTAGTGTTGGAATATGGAGAGTTGAAGCTGGAAAAGATACACACTAGCCAGAATCCTTGAAATATGCTAACAAAAGTTGTAACAAGGGAGAAACTGAGAATATGCTCAGTTTCAATTGGTCTTCAAGGATGATGATGAAGATGAGAAATCACCAGGTCCAAAGAGGATTATGTGTCCAACAAATGAAACAGCAATGGAGTTGCTACAATCATTCTCCAAGTGGGAGATTGTTGGGTGTGGAGCATGATTATTTAAAGGTATTTTTTTCAGCCAGATGTATACCCCAGGAATTTTGTACACCTGTCCATGCAGGGGGGTGTGGGGGGGGCAATGCGCCCCGGTTAGGGGGTCCGAGGGCTAGCGGTCCCCGAACGGGGGTTTCGGGGGCAGCGCCCTTGAAGCTAAAAATAGTTGTAAAATTGCCTTGTAAAAGTATAGTAATTTCTACTCAATCTGGGTCGTTCATTAGGCGGATGATCTGACGGTAGAACTTATTTTCAGTTTAGGATTTTTTGCCCTAGAAGGAAACCCCTCTCTTCGTATGAGGGCATTGTATTGAGGTTGTGTAATAGATGTGTATTCTTAAAATGAGAAACAGAGAGGTGAGACTATGAGAGAAAACATAGGATATTACAGCAGCTCTGTTGTAGGTTGTGTCTCTTCATTTTTCTGGATAATAGAAAGGAAGGACTGGCTGTTCAGGGTGGACATAGCCCAAACTGGGTGAACCACGTATATCTGTGTCTCTCTAGATTTATGTGTTTATTGTGTTTATATTTATGCAATATTCTATGTGTTCCATTGCTCTGTAATATATAATTTTCTAACAATCCAATGCTAGAGTTCTTCAAGAATTCTCTAAGTGTCTAAGAGATTGAGAGAGAGAAGAGAGGAGAACTCCAAAACTGAACTAACAAAAGGTACATACTGATCACAGAATCCGTTTTATTAATGAGGCATCTATTTTCATCAATTTTCAATTATTTTCCTCTATTTTCCTCCTCACATGAAGCCTATGACCTTTCACCTTCCGTTTCTCCTAATTTCCATTATTTTCGTAAATAAAATATCAATTAATGTTCATGCCTTTCAAAATCCTTTTCCATTGCCTTTTCCAGTTTCCTTAGCCATAATAAACCAAATGAACACTTACTCTAGGATTCTTTTCCCAACATTTAGATTGGAGTATATGTCCCGTGACCTTGGTTATTATTTTTTCCTTTATTAACTTTATTACATGGAATTTTATACCAGGGTTGTTATAGAACCCTCCCCATTGGGGAACACTATCCTCAGTGTTCAATGACCCCTATAACCAAAAAAAGCATTGAAAGAAAAACATACTTCCCATGGAGCTTTATGACTTAGCTCAATACAATATTTATAATAATCGGCCTATGGAGAAGCAAGGCAACCTGAAAAACTTAACAACATGATAACCATAACAACATGACACCTATACTGCTTATTTGAGTTTTATAACACAGCTCATGGTGGTATTTACATCCATATACATATGTACATATAAAAAAACATGACACCAAAACATATACAAGAAACATTCACTCAACTAGTGAATAGAGAAGGATACATAGCTTGCATATGATCTACCATCCCCTATGGAAATTCATCGGGCCCAAACTACTTGCACTTCACTTTGACCTGCCCGATTGCTCGGTTCTAAAGCATGAACATATTTCTCTACAATATACAATGAGGTTCTAGCTACAATTATCCATCTACCTCCACCTGCAATAAAGACCAATAAATAATATGATCAACATCTCTAACATACTTCTTAAGTAATGACACATGGAAAATATCATGGAATTTCACTATTGGATGCAGTGCAAGTTGATAGGCCACTTGTCCAATCCTTTCAAGAATCTTGAAAGGTCTAAAAAATTGAGGTGTTATCTTGTGACATGATCTAATCCTTAAGGATATATTCTTGGTCGTGATGCTTAAGTACACATGTTCCCCAACCTATAAATCTTTAAAGAACTTGTTCTAATCTACATAGCATTTTTGCATGTCGTGTGCTTCCTTTAGATTCCTTTTTATTACCTTAATTTCCTATTCCATCTCTGCCAACACATCTACTCCTATCAACAACTTATTCACTAGATCACTAAAAATGATGGGAGTATTACAACATCTCCCATATAGTGCCTCAAATAGACTTATCTTGACTGAATATTGATACCCATTGTTGTAAGTAAACTCAACCAATGGAAGGTACTCCTCTTATCTCCTTTACTAATACATCACATACATCCTCAACATGTCCTCCAATATCATATTTATCCTCTCTCTCTAACCATCTATTTGCATATGGTGAGCTATGTTGAAGGTCAACTTTGTACCCAAACCAACAAACAACTCCTTTCAAAACTTAGAACTGAACTAAAAATCCATGTCTAATATAATTTTCCTTAGAAAATAATGCCACCTCACTAAATCTTTGATGAATGCTATGCCACATCACTAGCTGAATAAGTAGACTTCACTGGAATGAAGTGCACTAACTTAGTCAACCTATCCACCACATACATGATGGAATCATGTTTTCTAGATTTCCTCAGTAAACCTGTGATGAAATCCATGAAAATGGACTCCCTTTTCTACTCTGGAATCAGAATCCATTTTAGTAGTCAATATATATTCTTGTTATGCTTTGACCTATTGGCAGTCTAAGCATCTAGGCACAAGCTCTACCACTTCCTTTTTCAGATTTGGTCAATGATAAAACTTCTTCACTAGTACCAATGTCTTATAGTATGTTGGGTTATCTAAATATGGCTTCACATAAAAATACAAAATATAGTCTTCTATATATCACTGCCATTCGACACATACATCCTGTCCCTAAATCTAACCAAACCATATGTTGTAAGACAATATTCCACATCTCGATCACTTGTACCCCCATATAACTTATGCATAAGCTCCATGTACCTATCATCCTATTTTATTACCTATAAGATCCAATCATGTAGATCTATCCCATAAGAGCTCATATTCACTATGTGATTCACCTGTAATCTCCTGCTAAAAGCATCTACAACCCTTTTCAACTCACTATGCACGGCCAACCATCTAGCTTATTTGGAATTCAAATTCTATTGGTCAAATGGATACCTCAATCCACTGTGATCGCTCATCAATATGAACCTCCTATTAAGAAGATAGCACCTCCACATATCCAATGCATGGATGAT
>APFE030495479.1:194096-219856 GCA_000404065.3 Pinus taeda | reverse complement strand
AGCTTTAAGATGGTTCATGGGGTTAGGAACTCAAACCATTAGGACTTGGGATGTCATGAAACAAACCTTTTTGGATAGATATTTGGATTATTGTATGCCTACTAACCACAAGGACGAGGTTTTCAAAATGATACAAAAAGAAGATGAGAACTTAGAGGATTTACTTGAAAGATTTCAATATAATTTGAAAAGAGCAAAAATGAGCACCTTGGACGATGAGACCTTAAAAGCCCTCTTATTAAAAGCCATTAGGGATGAATGGATAGATATCTTAAATATGATGGGGAAAGGAGATATTTCTCAACTACCACTCAGTGATATAGAAGAACTTTGTATCCATCTCTCGAGAGGCAAATCAAAAACTCAAAAAGGGCCTAGAGATCCCTCTCTCCTTAGGGCAAATAAATCCGCAACAGGATCGTGAGTAGGGCTGAAATCGGCAGTATGCTTGATAAATTTAAAACTGACATCTTAGGGAATCTTAGTGAACAACTAGATACCCTTAAGATCCATAATAAACAGAAAGCAGAAACTGAGGCCTTAGCCATCTTTTGTTCAAATTGTAGAAAAAAACATGCTTTAAGGGAATGTCCCTTGGAAGCACAAGTTGTGGAAACATGTGTAATTTGCTCAGAAACTCATGAGACCAAGGATTGTCCTTCAATTCCTGGCCTCAAATCAGTCTTTCAAGAAGATCCAAGTACGCTTGAATCTCTTTGTTTTATTGCAAGGAGACCTTGGCAAGGACAACAGAATCAAGGGTTTAACAACTCTATGAATTCCAACCCCAACCAAATTGGAATCCTTGGCAACAACCATGGCCACAACCACAAAATCCTTTCCAAGCATGGTTGAAAAGCATGCAAAATCCTTATGGGAGATTTGCCCAATTCTATCAATATCCTCCATCCTTTCAGAATCAGCAAGCTCCCCAATTTCCAAATCAAAATCAACACCTATCATTGCCATATCCACAACAACAACAACCTCCTCCACAAAATCAAAATTCTCAACTCTCCAAGCAGAAGTCAAATAAACTTCCCTCTCAGCCATTACCCAATCCAAATAATAGGAATCCTCAAAATGCTTATATGATGGAAGGTCAACCATTCCCTACCTATATGGTTGTTCCTCTCAATGAAGTACAACTCAGATCAGGTAAAATCCTAGATCAACCTTCCACAAGTGTTCAACCACCAAGCATTTCTGAGGAAGAATCTCTCAAAGTCAATAAGGGTTCAGAAGTGTCCCTTCCAAACCCAAACCTTCAAGAAAAAGAATCAACTCCCATAGTTGAGCAACCTTCATCTTCAGCTACACCTCCTTTCCCTGAAAGATTGCAAATTGATAAAGGAGTGGAGAAGCAAATTTGGTTGCCTGACTATAGCTTTCTAGATGAATTGAAAAATGCCTGTATCAAGATCCCCTTGTTACAAGCCATTAAGGAAATTCCCATCTTAGCAAAGACAATAAAGGAGTTGAGTTTGAAAAAAACAAAAAAAACCAAAGACACCAAAAGGATACATCTAGTTGGAAAAATTGCAGACATAATGATGGGTAAGATTACCATGCAAAAATATGTGGATCCTGGTAGCCCTATTTTCAAAACTCATATTAATGGGGTTGAAATCCCAAATACTTTGATTGACTTAGGAGCCGCGATCAACATTATGAGTAGGCAGACCATGGATCAGTTAAAGCTTCCTAACCTTCTCTTTACACCTACTTTGCTGCAACTAGCAGATCGTTCAATCATTAAACCTGATGGTGTATTGGAAGACATTCCAGTCTCTCTAGATTCTTGGGAATATCCAGTTGATTTTATGATTTTAACCCCCAAGAACAATCTAGGAGGACATCCTCTTATTTTAGGAAGACCTTGGCTGGCCACAGCTGATGCTTTCATAAGTTGTAGGTCTGGAGACATGTATATATCAGATGGTAATTCTACCAAGAAATTCAACTTGTATCCTCCAGCAATGGCAATAACAGAAATAGGAGAAGATGAGTGGGTTAATGATGAGGATACTATTCAACCTGTTCTAACCATCTCTGAAATTAGTGAGGATAGTCAAATTCTAAATACATTAGAAAATTTTGAATCCCCTTTAGAATATGACTTGACACAACCAGAGAGGGCTCTCTCTTTTTGATTTAGATTTGTTTGATTATGTGTTAGGCTAGTTATGAAGCACAAGTTTTGTTTGGTGTTTGGAAGATGACATTCAGTAGAAAAAGGATGTAACTTGAGAGAAGTTTAGACCATTGGGTTGATGGAGTCTAATGGGAATGAACCTCTAGGTATGGTTCCTTTGACATTTGGAAGATTATAGAGCAAGATAATTAAACACAAAACAACTTTCAAGCTATAATAAGATGAAATGAAGTCAAGGAATGAAAGGCAATCAAGAATCTTTCATTATGTTAACAGAGGGAAATTGTGAAAACATTATCAGGGAGCAGTTAAGAATTCCTTGATGATATTTAGGGTGGAAGAACCAGGGAGACAAAAGAACTCAAGAATTCTTGCCTATGCTAGTCCTGTGGAAAACATAACAAAAATTACAGGAATTGAACACAGAGTACAGCAAAGTAAATTCTGGGTTATCCTTTTTCCCTGTAACTTAGAGCATGATATTTGGATGATAAATAAAACACAAATATAGTAAAACATGAGTAAAGAAAACTTATTGATCCATGCATTAACACGAAAATTCTGCAATATATCCCTCTACCATCGATTCCACAACCAGCAAGTTCACCAACACGGTATACCAGCAAGTTTTATTTCAGAAGAGTTCTCAAAACTTACAGAGAAGGTCCAGAATGATATTCACCAGAACAATACATATCTTCAGAAAGTATTTATAAGAAGTTTACAAAATATCCCGTAGGAAAATATCAAGAAATAAATGTATCCATCTACTTTGGCAGGGGCAATAACTCATGTGGAAAACCGCGCAGAAATAAATGAGGAAATAACTATGTTGTACTGGCAGCTTTAGGTGTCCCATTATTGCTGACTTTTTGGCTCTAATAGTCGGTTGATGGCTGCTTCCCTGATTTGCATTCCTGATGTGCTGTCACTTGCCACCTGTGCCCGAGTTTGTTTTGGATTTTTAGCACGAATTCCATCCTTGGTCGATTTGATTTTCTGAGAGGACACCCTTATATTACCATTTACCTGTAATGCAGAAAATTTACAAAAAGGAGAATCAAACTACCTTGGTAAGACCTCCAGCATGCTCTGCCACCATTGATCTGTTGGTAATTGATGGTTTTTTAGTTTAATCAATGTCTCATCAGCTTCAGTATACCTGTAATAATTTGGCTGGAATTCAAAGAGATGTGCTATCTCATGCTCAATAAAAAACAAACTTTCCAGTTTATCATATAAACTTTGTCCAGAGAGAGGCACTGTCTCTTCTGAGCTGCTTGATGATGTTGTAATGTGATTGGTCACATAGGTATTTAGCCTATGAGCATATTGTTCCTGTTTTAACAGCCTCCCATTGCTAGTGAATAGGTTGGGTAAACCTTTGCTCTGTAATACTGCAAGTTTCTGTCTAAAGGCATCTACCTCTGTCTGCATTTCTTGAAATTTTCTTTCTACAGTTTGAACAAAATTCCTCATAGTCAGCACCTTCTTGACTCTCAAAATAGTCTTTGTCCTGTTCTGAATGTCTAGAGATGCTAATTTCTCACTGGTATGAGTATTCAAAAAATGAATCAATTTATTGGCTTGCTCAGGCTTGTTTGTCAATAATGCTCTAGCCTTTTGAGTTTTGTATTGAGCTACCCCTATCAATTCCATCTGGTCAACAATAGTTTGTATTTCTATCCATTGATCAACAATAGATTGGCCAATATTATCCCACAAAATGGTCTTGATTTCTGTTAGAGTTCTATGAAGAGTGAGGTCCCTCTCCAAGGCTTTTATTTTATTCTCTAAGGCCTTCACTTCCCTTGTCTTCTCAGCTACAATCATTTTTTATTTGTCATAACTTACCTCAATCATGGCCAGTTTTTCCTTGGTCTCTTTTAATTCTGCCATTTGGATTTCTAAAGCCTTTATTTCTTTCATCATCTCTTCCATGCTCAAGCTAGCATCTTGTATTGTTGTTGCTGTAATTGTTGCTGAAGTCGAGCTACCTGTTGTTGATACTGGATCAATGGGAGGGGTTGTTATGGTGACTGTTGGAGGAGGAACTGTAAGAGTTGGAGTTGTTTGAGCTGGCTGAGAGGCCGATTCCTCTTGTCTTCCTTGTAGTGCTGCTTCCAAAGCTTTCTCTGTATCCAACAATCTTTGATTCATCCTCATTAACAAGCTGACCACATCCTCCTCTTCTTTTTGTTGTGCCACCTCTATGGTCTGAGGATGTATTGTAGCTGGTAGCTTAAGTTGTCTTCTAAGGGTTGTTATGTCTTCGTCCTTCTTTCTTATTAAGGCCTTTGCGTCTTTGGGATCCTTGGGATCATGTCCTAATTCTATGATAATCTCTTCCAAGGATTTTATTCTATTATCCTTGGCTAATGAGGAGGCATTTTCTAGCTCCAATTGGGCAAAAGTGTTATACAATGAGTTCTGCAATTTATGAGCCATTAATGCTTTGTCTACCAAGGTGGAGTATACCATTTCTCCAGCCGGTTTGTGTAACTCAATCTAGTCCATTGGGTGGATGTCTTTAGCAAGAACTTCCAGATTGGTCCTCATGTAATCAGCAACTAACTGTGGTTGCTATATGGTGGGCCTGAAGTGACTAAGGGTCATCTTCCCTGCTTGAATATCATAGGCTGCCACTGGCCTTTGTTGATTGGTGGGAGCCATTCTCAACAATTGGTTATATAGCCCTCACCGGTTCATTTCTAGCCTTGATTTCCATGAATTCTCTCTTGATGTCAGAGCCTTGCTTACTCTGTTGCTTGGTGGATGTAACCTCCACACCAGGCTGTCTCTCTTGCTCCTGCTGAAATGAACTAGATGATGTTTCCAAAAATGGAGGGATCTGATGTTCAGAAGTTCCCTCACCCCTAAGGTTGCCTGTTGTTTCCTCTGTGAACTCTTCTTCAGAGTAGGGGTTCAACCTTTGTCTCTTCTCACCTTGCTGATCTGTAGATGCCCCTGTGGGTGTCTCTTCTAGTTTGTCCCTTTTTTTGGCTCTTTCCTCATTAAGAGGAGTTTGTAGCACAGGGACCTCTGTTGCCTTTGCTTGTGTTGAAGGGCCTTGTTCTTGACCCTTTTCCTGGTCTGTAGATGGTTGATCTGCCATTGTATTTTGTTGCTCTGAATTTTGTACTTCTTTTCCTTTTCCAACAGGTAGAGTAGCCTCTTGAGCAGGTTGTTGTGAAGGTGTGGCAGATGATGTTCTCGTTCCAATGTGTTGAGGAAGTGTGAAAGGGACCTGTCCAAAATAATCCAGGTCAATTCTCTTCTCAAAGTCTTTCATTTCTTTTTCTAATATTTCTTCTTCAGTAAGATCTTCAACTAGTGTGCCCTCTACCCATTCCTGTCGATTAGCATATTGTTCAATTTGAGGGATTGGTTGGTGCACATATCCTGAAAGCTTGTTTTTGACTCTTCTAAAGCTTATGAAATGTCCAAGGTCATATGGTGCCCAATAAAAACTTTGTTTCAGCATAAGTTCATCTCTTAGCATCTTGTCTGCATCATTCCAGGCTTCTTCCCTCTTATTGAAGACAAAAGGTCCCAATTGATGTCTTATCTTGAGCTGTGCCTTTTTGTTTTTACCATGGAAGTGAGTCAAATCTGCACTACTAAATTGCCTAAAGTATTCTAGGGCAAAGAGTCTCATGGGGACATATTTCGGCAGCTTGTAGGGGGATAATTCACAACCATAAATCCTGATCACTGTTCGGTTTTGGTAAAAATACCAGTCACCAATGCTGTAGCCCCTTGAAAGATGTAAAATTCTCTGCATTTCAGCAGTGAGCCTACCAGGAGGAGTCATCATCAATAGTGAAGTGGTTGGGTAAATGAACATGTCAATGAACTCACAATATGTATAAGGTCAGAGGTGAACTTCATGGAAAACTGAGGTCCAGAAAATGACAGATCTCCTCTCTCCTTTTGAGTCTAGTTTTTTAAGAGGAACTTGGAAACTATCAGGATGATAGTACAAGAGCAGTTGATATATATAGGATGTATACTTGAACACTCTTTCTCTCTCCAAAAACATAAATTGCTTATGGAATTTATTTGATATGAAGGTGGCATAGTCATACATGACAGCAGGGGGCTGTCCTGGAGTGAATATGGACATCAATACAAACACAGTTTCATCAACAAACTCACTAGTTTTTCATCCTAGAATGTAGGATATCATGTCTATTAGGAGTTTCCCTGTCTCATTGAACGAGACTTGATGATAAGGAGGAGGATGATCAGGCTCGCACTGTGGTAGCATAAACAACTGACCTAGTCTTGTTATTTCTGAGCTAGGCAGCTTTGCACCTTGATCAAGCAGGAGTTTCATGGTGAGAGGAACCAGAGGCTGAGTTGGCTCAATGTTCAACATCTCATTTATGGACTGAGGAGTAATATAGAACAGTACAGATCCAGATGGAGTCAGGATTTCTCTTTGTGTGGGATCATAGTTTGCACAGCATAAATGAATGAAATCAGGCAACACATTCACTGAAGGGAGGTAATAGATAGGCATATTGGATTCCCAGATTCTCAGGACATCAGTGTTGCTTTTGTGGTTATTTCTAATTTGACAAAACGTTTGCAGGTGAAACTCGAGACCCATCATATCCTTAATCTGGAAGTCCTTGTCTGCCAGAGGTAACCATTCCAAGTCCTTATGTGGTGCATTCAAGGGTGCAATGTTGAGAGCCACTGGAGCCTCCATGCTTCAATTGTTTGTGTTTTGATTGGAATGTAGGTCTATGCAACAACAGAAAATAGAATTCTGGCTCTGAGGCTTTTGTCAGGAAATTGCAGACTGAGTCTTATCTTGTAGTCATCTCACTGGGTAACATTCATGGTAAAAAAGACGAATTTTACAGAGTTTAGTGAGGAAGTTGGATAAAACAGTGGAAAATGGTGCTCCTTTTGCAGGTGATTTGAAAAATTAACTCAATATTTGGGCATTTCTTGGATTCTTTTTGCAGAGGAAGGTTACAGATAGGTGGTTTGGAAAGAAACTTTGGTAAATTCTTGTTTTTATCAGCTCACTGTGTTTTTATCTGGGGTGATAGACTGACTTTGTTGGATTTGTGAGTGGAATTCAGAGAAAATGAGTTTAGATTCAGCTTGACGAGCGAATTTGCAGAGGGAACGACAGTTGACAGGATTACTTTTGAAAAAATGGGTATGTGGTGACTATAATGTAGAGGTATAGAGGCAGCACTGTGATTTTGGGTAGAATTATGGTTATCCAGATGATTTTTATAGAAAAACTTGGAAAAACAGGTTTTATGAGTAAATTGTGCGTAAATACCTGTTCTGTGGACGTCAGGTGCAGAATGCGGTTGCAGACTAAGTTGAGGGGGCCTATTTTGCAGAGTGAATTCGCCTGGGTGGCGGACTGGAAATTTGGTGTTGAATTGGACGTAATTCACATGCACAGGCTGCGCAAGTCAACAAAATAGAAATGAACAAAAACAATCGCTTTCACGAGTTTTTAACAAAATTTGCACTTTTTCGGGCTTTTGGCTCTTTTTGGGGATGACGTCAGCATGACGTAGATTTTGTCCAGTAGTGGAGTACAGAAGGTGATGTGGTCGCTGACGTGGAGGGATGACGTGGCGGACATGGCGGATGCACTGTAGTGCGGGCGCTGACGTGGTGCTGACGGGATGGTGATGCAGGCAGCGGGACAAACGGCGGTTTATGGTTTTCATCAGACTACCTTTGGTACAGGGGCGGTTTATGTCAGAGTGGGCCCGAAGCAATAGGAATGCGACAGGGGTCCCCGGGTACGGTAGGAATACCGCTGTCCATCGGGTACTAACGTCCGGACATCAGGGTGCCTCCGATATTGAGGAGGGCCGTTAGATTTGGAGGGCGCGATCCAACGGTTGACGGGAAGGTAAGGTGGCGGAGGTTTATGAAAAGGGGCGTGTGTGTTATTTTAAAGTTGTTTTGTAATGTTTGCGGGGGTTGAATACTTTGGGTTATTGGGGTAAGGTTATTTAATTAACCGAATGTTAATTAAAACCCAGTTTATTGCACGACAAAATGTGGATATTTGTTTGACCAAAGGTCTAACAAATCCCGGCAGAACACGTGGTGGGTTGTCATTGGCCCAAGGTGGACCAATGACTCCCAAGAAATTTAAAATATAGCCATATTAGGCTGGGGTGGGATATGTATAATGTTTTTGGATTTTTTGTTTTTTATATATAGTAGGGGTAGGGAAACTTTATATAGGAGTTATATAATAAAGTTAGGGTGTTAATATGACAAATGATAGGTAAGTGCTATGTTTATAAGGAAAAACTTAGATTTTTTAGGGAAATGAAAGGGAAATGGGATGATTATGTTTACACAAGAAATGTGGTTTGTCTTGACCAAGTAAACACAACGTTTCACTTAGTAATTCTCATAAAATGAAATGAATTAGGACCATTGAGCAAATCCCAATGTCCATAGGGGATGTTAGTGAAGGTTCTTGGAGAAATGAGAGGGGAAATCAGTCATGCTCCACTGAACTGTAGCCACTTTGCCATGATGTTTGTGATACTAATTAAAACTGAACATCAACCTGCTTCTGCAACATCAGGATTATCTGCCTACCCAGCCTAATACACCTAATATTTTTTCTTGCTTTGATTGGGTGCATTTGAACTAGCAAACCCTTCTTTTCCTCTTTTCTTTTGGCTGACCTCCTATCTAAATCTATCCTTGTCTCTTCCAAGGGCTCAGATTGAGCAGTTGGGACCTTTGCTTCTCTACCTATCTAGTGATCTGCCAAGCTTGAACTGTTTGAGCAGACCTTATTCTCTATTCTAAAACAAGAAATTTAAACATGATCTAGCCAGGGTTAAACTATCTGGATATTCATCAATAGTGAGAAAGCCAATGATTGCACATTTTGAACTTGCTATACAACATGTAGTACAGAAGTAGGATTTTGACAAGCCACTTTCCTAGTCTTTCTTTGGGATTCCTTTCCTTTCTCTTTTTCTTGAATTTTTTATTTATCGATAATATGGAACCTTTGCAGCATGGAAAGGATAATCATATTTGGGATTTCCACAGTCAATCATGAAAAATGACACCTATTGGTATAGGAAACTAACATAGCCAACAACTAAGTGGGACAAATCTGGGACAATCTACCTATGAGAAGGAGATGATGGCCATCTTACATGCAGTAGATACATGGCGACCATACTTATTGGGGCGGCATTTCCAAATCCGCACAAACCATCAAAGCCTTAAATATTTTTTGGAGCAACGCCTATCCTCACCACAACAAAATAAATGGCTCGCCAAAACGCTAGGATATGATTATGAGATCATTTACAAGAAAGGGCATGAAAATGTCGTGGCAAATGCGTTATCACGCCAATTTGAGGAGGAAAGCACCCTACTCACAATCTCCCTTCCCATTCCAGAATGGATTAAAGAGGCTCGCAAGGAATGGTTTTCACATCCTTTGCTCTCCCAACTCATTAATACATTGCAGGCATATCTAAATTCCACAGCAGGCTACTCTTGGCAGGATGAGATTCTTCGCTACAAGGAAAAAGTTGTGATATCACCAACATCCACCCTCAAAAGTCGCATTTTGGCGGAGTTGCACTCATCTCCCACTGCATGCCATTCAGGCTTTCAAAAGACTTATGCTCACACTCGACGTTCATTATTTTGGACAAGCATGAAAAAGGACATTCTTACTTTTGTAGCTGAGTGCGATGTATGTCAGCGCCACGAAGGAGAAGCAGTCAAATCCCCAAGCACATTACAGCCATTGCCCATCTCGGCCTCAATCTGGACGGAGGTTTCTATGGACTTCATTATGGGTCTTCTAAAGTCAGGCAACAATTCAGTAATCATGGTGGTTGTGGACAGGCTTTCTATGTATGCTCATTTTTTCTCCCTACCCCACCCTTTTACACCGACTTTGGTAGCTCAATCTTTCATGGACCATATCTTCAAATTGCATGGCATGCCCACTTCCATTGTGTCTAATCGTGACCCGATCTTCACCAGTAACTTTTGGCAGGAACTCTTCAAGCTACAAGGTACCCAACTACAACTCACTACTTCTTATCATCCCCAAACTGATGGTCAAACTGAATCAGTCAACAAATGTTTGGAGACCTACCTTAGGTGTTTCACTTCAGAAAATCAATATCTATGGGTATAGTGGTTACCTCTAGCTGGATGGTGGTATAACACCAACTATCATGCCACCACCAAAATGACTCCATATGAAGTAGTTTATGGTCAACTCCCTCCTTCACCTACTTCTTATATCAAGGGATGCTCAAAGGTACAAGCAATGGATCAACTCCTACAGAACTGAACAACCATGCTGACCCACCTCAGAGAGAATCTCCATCAAGCTCAAAGCCGCATGAAGCAACAAGCAAAACAACATCGTTCATAACTCCAATTTCAAGAAGGGGATCGAGTATTTTTGAGGCTGCAACCATATAAGCAAACATCACTCAAAGACAAGTGTTGTCAGAAATTGTCTCCAAAATTCTATGGACCGTATCAAGTACTTCAGCGCATCAGACAAGTCGCCTACAAACTAGATTTTCCACCCACTGCAAAAATCCATCCAGTCTTCCATGTCTCATGCCTCAAGAAAGTGATTGGGAACCATTGACGAATTCAAACTAGCCTACCTAAATTGGATGAAGAAGGGTCAATCTAGCTCCAACCTGAACAGGTTCTTGACATGCGAGAACGGCACCTGTGCGGCCGCACGATCAAGGAAGTCCTCGTCAAGTAGAAAGACACATCTCCAGAAGATGCAACCTGGGAACCAGCCACTATCCTTTAGCAGTTTCCACAGCTTCAGCCTTGAGGATAAGGCTATTCTTATGGGGGAGGGCATGTTAGTGTCCAACACTAACCCCCTTATTTATGTAATAGGATCGAGTCATAGTTATAGTTAAGTAAAGAGTCAATAACGTCCATATTAATAATTGTAAGTGGTTGACCCGCATTTAAAGAAGGGACCACAGTTAGTTGCAAATGGACCATGGTATTAGATAGATGGTATTAATGAGAACCATGGTATTGACCCATGGTATTGCATGTATGAATCCTATATAAAGGATAGAGACTCCCCTCGAGGAGCATCATGTCTTATTTTGTAATTGAGCCCAGCTCTATTGGAAGTTGCCCCCTTGAAGAGGCAAGTGAACAATGCCTTCCTTTCTGAATAATAAAATACTTGTTGTTATCTCTTATTGTTCTATGTTCTGGGTATATTTCTTCGCATATTTGGTATTCTGGTATTTTCTTGCAGGTCAAAAGCATAACATCCATACTTGTGTAGCTTCTCTGGCATAGTTCTAGCTTGAGTAGGTGCCCAATTCAAGTTACAATCATGTGCCATATGTCCAATGTTATGACACTTGAAGCACTCTATGTTGTTCATGAATAAGAATCCATGACTTCTTGCAAAATTTCTTCTCAGAGATTAATGGGGACCATTATATTTATCTTTGCCATATGCCCTACAATCTTTTGCGATGTGCCCAAAGTTTGTACAAGAATAGAAATAACCAAGAAATATACTTTGGTACCTGGGAGAAGATGATTTCCTTAATGTACTTTTGAAGTATTTTTTCCTTGGGATCCTTCGATTATAACCATTTCTTCTTGCATCCTTGACACCATCTGCATTTCTTCTTGGAGTAGGATTTATTCCAATGTCTACTTGACTCTTCTCCTTACCTTTGTTGGAATTGGGAGCATCAACATTTCTTTTTGGCTTTGTCACATCCTTGTTTTTTGAAGCATTAGGTTTTGCATCATTATTGCTTGAGGATTCACTTGCATATCCAAGACCTGATTTATCGAGGGGAGACCTTTGATGACTTAGGATGTCATCTAGGGTTTGATAACTTTTCAAGTTCTTATTCAGCAAGTCAACTTCCTTTTTAAGAAAGCCAATTTCTTCCTTAATTTTCTTGCATTCTTCATCCTTCTTTGATAGAATGTTCTCCATTTCTTCCTTCATCTTGGTTACTTCACACGATTGGGCCTTACGAGAAGTGATTTCTAATTTTAACTTGATGATGTCATCATCCTTTTCTTCTAGTTGGCATATCATGGTGTTTCTCTCATTTTCTTCTTCATCAACTTGTCCTTCTATGAATGTCAAAGCTTCCATCACCTTCTTAGCTCCTAGTGCTTGTTTCCTTGCTTCTTCTAGTTGAGATCTAAGGGAGGAGACCTCTTCCTTGTATTGACCAATTTCTGCTTCAAGTTTTTTCAAGCTCTTGTGCCTTTGTTCAAGGTGGCTTGACAAGGCATCTTCCCGTTTCTTTGCCTTATCCAATTGATTTGTCATGGATATGACTTCTTCATAATGCTTTCTCTTGTTTTGATGAAATTCTTCCTTAATCTTGGCAAGCTCCTCATCTCTTTCTTGTACTTGAAGCTTGACAAGGTCAACTTCCTTCTTTGTCTTGTCCTAGTCACCAACTTGTGTTTTCTTCTTAAGTTCCTCATTTACCTTTTTCAAATTGTTAATCTCTTCCATGGCAGCCATAAGTTTAATGAGGATATCTTCTTCAAAATCTTCTTCATTCTCTTCATCTTCTAGGTCTTCTTTAGCCTCGATGTCATCACTCTTATCTTTAGCTTCCTTGATGGGCTCTAGAATTCCTTCTTGTTTTCCATCATTTTCTTGACTAGAGATCATTGTCAATGCTCCTTTTGAGTGAAGATCATGAAGTTTATCCCATATGCCTTTTGCTGATGAACATTTTTCAAAATTGGCCTTCATAGAATCAGGTAGCCCATTCAAGATTGCTTTCATTGCTCTTGTATTATGCTCCTTGGATTCTCCATCCATCATGCTATCAACAATCATTGATTTCCAGACTTCAATGCCTTGAGTTTTTAAGGAATTCCTCATTCTTGCCTCCCATATATCAAAGTTTCCATTGAACAATGGAGCCTTCACAAATTGATTGACTTCAATTTCGGTGGTTGAGGGAGACACAATCTTAGGAGGATTGGAGACTTTCTTCCTTGGCTTCGCCATTTGTGTTCTACTGATCAACCTTCAAGCTGTTAGGATTTGAGTGAAGGTACTGGCTCTGATACCAATTATTGGAAACACTGAGAGGGGGGGTGAATCAGTATTTATTTTCAATTTTTCCTTTTACCAATTAGATCACTTATATTTAGAACACAAAAGGAACAATAAGAATAATTGTTTTTATTAATATAATATTTACAATGAATCAAGTACAATTTATATAGGGCTCCAACCTTAGATGAAGACACCGATCTTCAATCTTCCAGGCTCCAACCTATTTCCAAGCACCAACTTGGACTTTCCAAGGCACCGATCTTGTCAATTTTAAGGCACCGACCCCAAGGACTCCAATCCTATATCTGCTTCAGGCATTGACCTGGTTTCTTGAGGACTCTGATCCTCTAGGGCTCCAACCCTATTATCCAAGGCACCGACCTTGTTGTTTGAGGCTCCAACCTCCGAGCACCAACCCTCTGGGCTCCAACCCACTCTCGTACTTCATCTAGATGTGTTTGATAGTATCTCATGGTTCCCAAAATCTTCTTCATCGAGCCCTGTCAATCTTCAGCTTCACTGCAGTCTTCATGTCACATCATCAATGACTACCTTGTTCTTCACAAGAAGGTGTCACCACTGCTCTTCATGTCACCCAAACAAAATTCTCAAAGGTTATTTCATAAGGTCTTCAATCATGCATCAAGGTCTTCACTAATGCCTCCAAGTCAGCTTCTAGATATCTTCACAAGGTCTTCAATATGTTTCCTTAGGAACTGAAGCCTTCTCCATGGTGTGCTAAAAATCTTCAAGAATGCTAAACAAAAGTCCAAGAGATAGACTCCAAGGATGTCTTTCACAAAGCTTCAACAATGATGGCTTTAGATTAAAGAAAGTCCCACAAATTTCTTCAAGGCATCTTTCAAGATGTTATGTTAATGTTGCTTTAACAAGACTTCTTAAGGATACTTCAAAGTGTCACAAAGAATGCTCAATAAATTCCAAATACAATGATGAACATGTTATGTCACAACCTTGCAGCTTGCCGATCTTCAATGAACTTCCCCAACACAGAAATTCAGCCCAAACAGTGTCCACAATAGGTCCTCTACAATTTGCTCCAACAAGAGATCAAAAATGTCTTCAACAATGGTTCACAACTTCAAAAGTGGTCTTCAAGGAGGTGATAACAGATCCCTGTCTTTCTTGTTGTTCTTTGGGCTAATAATCAGCCCCAACACCACCTAAACACAACTCTGTTTTAGGACAGAGTAAGGCATGTGGCCTACTTTCCTTCTCTACCTGGACTGCGACCAATATGCAGGAGATAACCCTCTTCTAAACCACACAAAAATATTCCTTCTTTTTGCTCAGAACTATGGTTGCTTTCCTTGCTCAAAAACTAGATTACAAATGTAAAATTTCCCTTAAAAATAGACCCAATCACCTTCATCCTTCTTCTTATGAGCTCGGTTGTCTTTCTGAGTTTATCTATTCTCTATGAAATCCTATGATTGTTTTCACCGAAAATTTTGTGCTAGAATGATGAATTCCGCTTATATTTATATTTATTTTCATTTGAAATGAAGGGACACGTATTTTTGGAGGGAGGCTGACATGAGTGACAGTGTAGGTCGGCTAGCCTACAAATATATATATATATATATATATATATATATATATATAACCTTAAAAATTCAATATCTAGTCAACCGCAGGGAATTTCAGGGCAAGTAAGGGCTCATTGGAAAGAGGAAAAAATCCTCTTTAAGATGGTCTAGGTCCCATTGAGAAAATATGCTTCTAAGTTGGAAAAAAAACATTTTTCTTTGTGATTGTCCTTAAATTTTATGCATAAATAGTTTAGGACAACATGAGTAATGTTTGGGACAACGAGTTCTTCATTGTTTTCAATGTATGAGTGTGTCATCATTTAGGAGTGTTGCATTTATGTCATCATGAGTGTATGCAATAATGAGTATATCATCTCGTGTCATCATATAATGGTGCAGTGATATGTTGTAGGTAGTATCATTAGGAAAGTCTCTTTCAATCATCAATCACATCATCACTTAGTCTTCCAACCCTCATCATGTACCATCATTAAGTGTGGACATAAAAGAGTATAACATCATCACGGGTAAGCCTTCATTAAGTGTAGTTCTTCACATCAAGGGTTTGTACCTAGGGACTAGATCACCGATCAGACACTTGGCAACTTCTTAGGGTAAGACATCATCATCTGGAACCAGGCTTCTCAAGAGTATTGACACCTCACTCAATGCCATATTGACATCAATGAAAACCTAGATGAACAGACTACGTAGGTAGTGTGGAGGATCGCTAGAGAACTTCTCAGTGTTGGTTCTCTTTGGGTTCTACTTTGATATCCTAGATGAGCAGGAAGCAAAAGTCAGTTGCCATAAGCACCATTGAGACCGAATACATAGCTACGAGTATGACTTTGTGTGACTTTGCTTGGTTGTGGAAGCTCTTCAGTGAGCTGTTTGTACACATGATGGATACCACCATGATCTTCTGTGTCAACCGGGGGGGATTCGATTGTTGAGGAATCATGTATTTTATAATTGCTCCAGCATATAGACATCATATACTACCTTATCTAGGTTATGGTATGTCGATGAGCGAGGAGGCTCCATCACATTGAGACTGATGTACAGGTCGCAAACATTCTATCGAAGCCCCGGGGAAAGGTCAAATTTGTGACTTTCCCGAGAAACTTAGAGTTGTTGAGAGACCCTCTTATGAGAGTCCTACATGATGCATGCATTGAGCTCTGGGAGCTCTGGGGGGCTTGGGGTACTACTTGGAGCAATAAGCGACCATAGGGCGACTCACACTCCCCTAATGGTGCGTTGTGTACAAGGTGAATGGCTCAGTGTTCCCCTGTGATACCCCGAAGCGACTTAGGGACAGGATGAATGGCTCTCCTGTCAAGGCATCCCACCCATGCAGTCTGGGACTCATGGGAAGTATCCCTCATCTGGCCAATGAGCAAGAAAATGGGATTAGGGACCATAGTAGTACTATCGATGGATGCATCGTTGTATCCATTCTACTCCTTATGCTAGGATGACCTCCATTGATCTAGGATCAATGAAACTGATCTGGGATTAGTATGAGTGGTTTGAGACACTCTCTTGTGATATTGATCTGGGATCAATAAAGCTGACCTCAACCAGTGGAGAATGGTATGAGACAATCTTGATCATTTCTTCTTCTTCATGGTTCAGCAGAGCAGAGCAGAGCTCAACAGAGTAGAGCAAAGCAGAGCAAAGCTCGGCATAACAGAGCAGTGTTGGGCACTTATGCTAGAGATAGTACAGTTAGACATATGGATCAGTGAATGGAGTTCTCCCTAGTTGAGAGGAAGTGTTAAAATTGGAAACTATGGCCAAACTCCATGTGGGTCATCTTATTTGTGGCAGCTAATATTTTTCTTGGATCCCTCTCATCGAGAGGTGTAGGATTGATCTAAAGATCATCCAATTCCGATAAGTATTCATGGAGTTATGAATTTATTTGGGTTACAAGACAATTCGTCAAGGTCGGCCAGCAACCAAATAAACCCCACATGTGCTCAATGTTTTAGTATAAAAGGAGATGACTTGAGAGTCATTTCTTACACACACTTCTCTCTTGATTTCTCTCCACTTTTCTTGGGTTTTACTGGAAGACAAATCTACGAGTAGAAGCCCTAAACGAAGTCCTAAGGACGAAGCCCTAAACACAGTTCTAAAGAGGAGATCTAAACATTGTCATAAAGAGGTCATGACACATAGCCACAGTCCAGGAAGGACACAACAATCCCATACTCTGTCCTAACCTAGTTGTTAGGAAGGCCGAGGTAATTCTGGACAACGTGGTTTGGAGAAGAGATAAGAAGGAGAACTCGCATTTTGGAGAGGAGATCTTATGTTCAGGCCACAGGTTAGTACGCACCTCAACGAAGGAGAGAAGGCTAAGTTTGTAGCCTTTTCATGACTGTTTTGAGGGCTAGACAGCCAAGCATGAGGGCTAAGTTGTGTAAGCGAGATTTGGGCTACTTGTGAAGAGTTTGAGGGTTGTCCTCCTGTGATCTAGGGCAGCGACTGCTACAACAAGAGACCAAGGCATGTTTTGAAGTAATAAGAGGGCTCGTTGGAGAGTCTTGGGTCTAGGAATTTGCCATAAGGATAGCTTGTTGGAGCAGTAAGCTTAGAAGGGAAGATCGCAGTTGTAGGAGGCCTTAGGAGTTGATTGGAGGGGCCTGACAAGGACTGTTATGAAGCCCTAACCAGTTTGCAGCAAACATATCAGACCTTAATACAGTGAGCTAAGGCATGTTGTCTATGACATCTCTTGTAGGTGTTGGATCCTAGATGAAGATCAGTTTGAACCAGATTGTTGGGCAGTCTGTGGGAGCCAAATTGATGACTATACATAGTGGTATGGTACATGGGTATTTAGTGTAGAAAATTCATGGTGCTATTATGGTATGGCAAAGCACAACTGGACAGCCATGACATAGTGCAGCGGTGGCACAACGAGACAGCCATGAAATAGTGCAACAGTGGCACAATGGGATAGCCATGACATAGTGCAGCAGTGGCACAACGAGACAGCCATGACATTGTGCAGTGGTGGCACAATGGGACAACAAGCATGTGCAGCGCGATGAGGTGCAACAGGATGACGAGATGCAGAACAATGATAGGTGAAGGAGTCACCTTGGAGAATCAGTTGAAGCAGAATGTCTTCAACTGATCTCATGTATCATCTTGTTAGAGATGATCTATGCTCTTATCTAGATAAGTCAAAGTGTTGACTAATGTTGTAAATGTACTCTCTCTCTCTCTCTCCGCTGAAGTATTGAAGAACATATAAGAAGAATTGATCAAGGGTTTCCCCACATTGGGGTTTGTCCCTAGCTAGCGCCACATCTAGTGTCCTCTTGTCTTCAACAATTTATGTTTATGTTCTATCTGCAGTTTACTTTAATGTTGATGCGATTGCTAATTTGGAAAAGGTATTGAGCTAACTATGAAAATTTAAATAAATTTCTCTAAGCATAGAACATACCTAAACTTAACACCATAAAACACTTTATGGAGCCAAACTGCTTCACAGTAGATTGCACAAGCTTCCATATCTTTTTCTTTTGTAGTGCAATAGAGTCCTACAGTATGCTTTTCCAAGACACCAAATCCCAAGTAGAACCAATAATTAGTAGTATCTCTACTCATCATTAGCACTTCCAACCCAATCAATGTGTCCTTCAAATGTATCATGGAATCAATCAACTACTGGTACAATCATGGATCAACAATATTAGACTTCTCCAATGTCTGCTAGATAGTGTTGAAATAGATATATAATTTATCTTCTAGAGAATCTTGGTCACAAGCTTCTCTTAGTTTTCTATCGATCCTTAAGTAGTGATGTATTTATTCAAGATATGTCAGATTCTACTTTCAAATCCCTCTGAAGCTAATATTTCTAACTCATGGATTCTTCTTGAATTTTGATTCCAAATTACAAGGTCTTCTTTAATCGTTCATGAATCAAAAGTAACTATTCCAGTTGAGGATTGTGAACTTCTTCCTTTATACTAAGAAAACCTTTTTAAAACTTGCTTCCATTTTTCCATCTAGTGTTAAGAGTTGACTTCTTTGATGTATACTTCAAATTGTCTGCTTATACTCTCCTACGACCTGCTATAAGAAAATTTTGTTTCTTGAAATATTATGCTCTTGCCATTGTAGTGTCACTGGTTCATTCATTGATGCATAAGATCAAGTCTACTTGAATTTGAACTGAAGAGTCTCTAACATGCTACAAGCTAGATATTGACTTCTATTAATAGAAATCTTGACTATTATGCTCCTTTCCTGACTGCCATCCTGTTAACTTCCTTACTTCTTAGAGAGAAATGATAGCTTCTTCTAGATCTCCATGATGAATCTTTCTACATTATCTTCTAGGGTTTCTATGATGGATTCCATGTAGACAACAATTAAAGAGGCTCCTCTTCTTACTTAGTGAGCCAATTCTACTTCTTCATTATAGATGACTATGAGCTCCATCTTTATTTTGATCTCCATGAAAGGACTTAATTTACGAATCCCAAAAATATTCTATGTTATCTCAATATATAATATCTAGTTGTCCACAAATATTATTATATATGCCATATTCTATACAAGAAATAGAAATCAAACTTACAGTACACCTAGTACAAAAGTAAATTGTAGGACTATGTACATCTACCATATTCCTCATTAATGTTAATAGTAGAGATCCTTGTTGTCTTTGACCTTGGGTTTCTTTAGAGATTCTTATTTTCAGGTGTTAATTTTTCATGTCTTTCCTTCCTCTTATTGCTCTTATTTTTCTTAGGGTTTTTGGGACAATCTCTCTTGATATGTCCATAGTTATGACAACCATAGCATCAAACTTTGGACATGCCCTTGTTTCTATGACATTGTTTTCCAGGAGATCCAAACTTTCCAAACGTCTTCATTGGTCATGCTGCAAACACTTAGGGGTCTTCATTATTAGGTTGAGTATTCGCTTTATCCTTTAACCTAGATTCTTCTAGAACACATTGAGCCCATAATTCTTCAAAGGTCAGAGCTTCCTTTCTAGCATAGATGCCTCTTGCAAAACCATATCAAGCTGGAGGTAGAGCATTGATTATAGAAGTTATCAATTCAAATTCCAATAAGGTTTCTCTAAGCCCTTTAAGTTGATCTTTGATTTTTGATATCCTTGTAAAGTATTAAACCATGTCCTCTTCATTCGAGATCCTTGTTCCATAGAGTTGATTCCATAGAGATATGCTTTGACTAGTTGTGTTTATAGAGTATAATTTCACAAATGTATCATAGATTTCCTTAGATGTAGAAATCTGAAACGAAACAAATGAGATGGTCCTTGTTGGATTCAAAGAGAATCCTATGAGCTCTAATTTCTCCCTCATTGTATTTGGCCATTTCTTAAGCATTGTTTTTATCTAGTTGTGGAACTTTTCCTTCAACAAATTGAATAACTTCATCTTCTCTAAGAATTAAATCAATTATTTTCTTCCACGCTTTAAAATTGAATGATCCATCAAGCTTGTTTCTTTTCTTCCATATAGATTCCATTTGATTGAGAGTATTCAACATAGAGAATAGAAGAATACTTACTTGAAAGTGAGAGAGAGTTGCTACAAGAATATCTTCGAGGATGTCTTCAAGTGACTGAGGGTTGCTATAATGATCTCTTCAAGAGAGCTTTTAGAGAGTGGTCTTCAAGCTTCCTTTCTTACCTTTGATAGTGAGAGAGGTGTCTTCAAATATGCCAACTGATAGTAATTTTCGTTCCTTCACCTTAGCTCTGATACTATGTTGAGGAACCAAGGGTAGTGAATTCTAACCCCTAATTTCTCTTTCCTAATAATTACTTGTGAATGTTAGATGTCTTCTTATTACTTCATTTATCTTCTTTATCAAGCAATTAAACAAATGTTCAATCTTCCAGGGAAATATGGAGATCACAAAGAGACAAAAGACACCAAAATTAAGTTGCTAGCTAGGGCAAAACCAATAAAGGGAAAACCAAACAATCCTTCTCTTATAGAATCAAATCAAAATAAGATATTCAGGACCAAGACCAAAAAATACCACAAAAATATCAAGTCAAACCCTTCTCCAAGCCACTTCCAAAGTCAAAGTCAACAATGGTCAAACTTGTCCCAATCTGGCCAAAATTTCTTAATTTCAAACATGCAACTAGTGTTGAATTTGAGCTTGCAATCACTTTAGAAAATTCGATCTCTTCAAAAAATTTCATCCTCCACAAATATGAGTTGGTAGATATCGAAGATTCAGTCAATGATGCAAGAGTCTCCTTGTTTTGACTTGTCTTTCTCTCTCCTTTGACTCGGCCTCCTCTTCTTTGCTAGGTTTAGAAAAAGCTTCTTGTTATGTTGATTGAATGTGCTCCAAAGTAGTTTGAACTTTCTTTTATATATACATCTCGAGGAGGGTCAAATAGGTGTCACTTTGGAGGGCCACATCGACTTGTCCAAGGAGGGCCAACTTGGTCAACTTGTGGACTTATGACTCTGTTGAAGAGGTAAATCCCCTCTGCGGACAGAGGCGATCCCTACTACCCCAGACCGGGTCTAGCAATAATCGTCAAACGCTATAGCGCAAGTTCCTAATTGCAAATAAACAAACCAACAATGAAGAACTACCTAGATTCCAACACTATTGTTTGTAGGAGAGGTGGTGCTCTCGTTCCTCTGCTCCGGCAGATCACAATCCTCACGATCTCTGTGAACGGACACCTACACATACAAGGAACAATACAAACGCAAGTATAAAATCCAGTATACGCAACTATATGTCAGTCAGAAAAGACATAACTCATCGTGATAACAAGAGTGGAACCATAACCAATAGTCGTTCATTAATAATCAATCAAAGGAGAGTACAACCAATGTTCTGACGTTGGATTCTCCTTTGGCGGGTCGTCAGCAGAACATGTCTCGCAAAGCCTGTCGAGAATAAGGACAAGCCTCTCTCTTTGGATCTTGGACAATAGTCTCCTTGCTTGGATTTGGCCTTAAGGGAATCAAGAAGGCTCTTACAGCATGAAGCTCTTGGAAATTTGGAAATTCTGGAACTCTGGAACTAGCTTGCAAAGGAAATGGGCAAGCTTTTATAGATGGAGGAAGGGGAGTTGGGATCATAACCAATAATCATGGGATTGGCCATATCATCAAGGAAGCGTCCATGAGAGGTGGCAAACCACTTCCTCTCTATGGAAATCCGTAGCCAAACCACCCAACTCAAGATAGATAGCGGTCCAGGAATTTGTTAGGACGAAACTTCCGTCGTTTATTTTTAAAAACACCTCTTAATATGGTTGGCGTGGGTGCGACTTTATGACAGAGCGCCAATTGGCGCGCCCTCTTTGGAGGATTTTCCCCCTTGGCGCGAGGGCTGAACTATGGAACCGCGCCAATGGAAAAAGAGCTATTTTTAGGGTTTTTTAGCAGGAGATGTCTTCAGGGCAAACAAAGCTCATGTTCAGAGGAATGCAATGCAAGTGTTTTTAGGCCATGTCACTTCTCATAGGTCCCGGAATGAGTCCTCCAACATACGGGACAGGGGTAGCAGGGACAGTGACAAATTGTTGTGTAACAGATGCCCCCTAAAGCATGAGGCCCAAGAGAGAGAGAGGGGTGAAATGCTTTACGAGAACATGTCCAACCGAAAACACTGCCGCCGGAAAACTTGCGTGGAGAAGTACAACCGATATCTCAAATACATGATATGTGTGGTATGGGCACAACCATCCATAGCAGAGTACATAATAATCCAGATCCAAGGTATGGGTGCAACCATCCAGTGAGGATCGATAAATAGACTCAGGCATGGTCGCAGTCATCCAGTGAATGAGTCATGTAACAATCATAGTAATCCACAAAATCGCAGCCTGGATCTCAACAGAAAAAATCCAGGGTGTTGTGCTCAATCTCGATTCGAACAAAGTACAAGTTCAAGCATGCGAATATATGAGCTGAAGTCGAACATGCAGGAACATCGTCTGATTACCAGCCAATGATGAAAGTTGTTAACAGACGCGAGAGGTACCACCAATAATGACAATGGCCCTCAAGGTACTACATGTACAATCTACGGTGTGTGAATCAGCGAGCTGGCGTCGAACACCCGTAGAATCATCCAATCGGAGGCCAATGATGAAAACATCACATCGAATGCAAAGAACCTGTCATTGAGGCATGTAAGCTCCAAGGCACCAGAAGGGAGTCTCTAGATCAGCTTCCTAGATAATGAACTGAAGTCGACAGGAAGTGACCTTGACCAAAGGTGGGCCATAGTGTTTCCCACATCATCGACGCAAGACAGAGGAAGATAATGCTTTTGTGAATCATGATCATATGAGTTATCAGAGGGAGGTTGATATTTTGCAGAGGTCAACTTCTCTTGAACATATCGGTGGCACGACAGTGGACATGGCAGTATTTGGCATCAATCGATTAAAGGTCATGGTGACAAGGCAAAGAGAAAATGAGAGGTCAAACAGGATCACCCAAACCCATGGAGGCAAGTGAAATACGAGATGAGATGTCCCCACCCTGACACGAATGCAGAAAAGTGCCATGTTCAAGAGCGACATATTGCCGACACGACAATGATTCTGGTTCCGTTTTCCCCACCATTTCTGGCGAGTACCCCAATTATTTTTATTAACAAGCTTAAAGGGGATAGCATATGCTTGTAATATAAGTTCGCCCTTCGGGCGAATCCATCCTAGTACATTTAACGAGCCCTAGGAAGGATAAACTCGAGTAACGTCATTTCGAGGGGAGTCGCCAAATTGTTGAATAGGTAAATCCCCAGCGGAGTCGCCAAATTGTTGAAGAGGTAAATCCTTTGTGCGGACAGAGGCGATCCCTACTAGCCCAAACCGAGTCTAGCAACAATCGTCAAACACTATAGCGCAAGTTCCTAATTGCAAATAAACAGACCAGCAATGAAGGCCTACCTAGATTCCAACGCTATTGTTTGTAGGAGAGGTGGTGCTCTCGTTCCTCTGCTCCGGCAGATCACAATCCTCACGATCTCCGTGAACGGACACCTACACATACAAGGAACAATACAAACGCAAGCATAAAATCCAGTATAAGCAACTATATGTCAGTCAGAAAAGACATAACTCATCATGATAACAAGAGTGGAACCATAACCAATAGTCGTTCATTAATAATCAATCAAAGGAGAGTACAACTAATGTTCTGACGCTGGATTCTCCTTTGGCGGGTCGTCAGCAGAACATGTCTCACAAAGCCTGTCGGGAATAAGGACAAGCCTCTCTCTTTGGATCTTGGACAATAGTCTCCTTGCTTGGATTTGGCCTTAAGGGAATCAAGAAGGCTCTTGCAGCATGAAGCTCTTGGGAATTTGGAAATTCTGGAACTCTGGAACTAGCTTTCAAAGGAAATGGGCAAGCTTTTATAGATGGAGGAAGGGGGGTTGGGATCATAACCAATAATCATGGGATTGGCCATATCATCAAGGAAGCTTCCATGATAGGTGGTAAACCACTTCCTCTCTATAAAAATCTGTAGCCAAACCACCCAACTCAAGATAGATAGCGGTCCAGGAATTTGTTAGAATGAAACTTCCGACGTTTATTTTAAATAACACCTCTTAATATGGTTGGCGCAGGTGCGACTTAATGACAGAGCGCCAATTGGCGCACCCTCTTTGGAGGATTTGCCCCCTTGGCACGAGCGCTGAACTATGGAACCGCGCCAATGGAAAAAGAGCTATTTTTAGAGTTTTTCAGCAGATGTCTTGAGGGCAAACAAAGCTCATGTTCAGAGGAACGCAATGCAAGTGTTTTTAGGCCATGTCACTTCTCATAGGTCTCAGAATGAGTCCTCCAACATACGGGACAGGGGTAGCAGGGGCGGTGACAAATTACTGTATAACAGATGCCCCCTAAAGCATGAGGCCCGAGAGAGAGAGGAGTGAAATGCTTTACGAGAACATGTCCAACCGAAAACACTACCGCTAGAAAACCTGCATGGAGAAATACAACCGATATCTCAAATACATGATATGTGTGGTATGGGCGCAGCCATCCATAGCAGAGTACATAATAATCCAGATCCAAGGTATGGGCGCAGCCATCCAATGAGGATTGATAAATAGACTCAGACATGGTCGCAACCATCCAATGAATGAGTCATGTAACAATCATAGTAATCCACAAAATCGCAGCCTGGATCTCAACAGATAAAATCCAGGGTCTTGTGCTCCATCTCGATTCGAACAAAGTACAAGTTCAAGCATGCGAATATATGAGTTGAAGTCAAACATGCAGGAACATCATCTGATTACAAGCCAATGATGAAAGTTGTTAACAAATGCAAGAGGTACCACCAATAATGACAATGGCCCTCAAGGTACTACAGGTACAACGGTGTGTGAATCAGCGAGCTGGTGTCGAACACCCGTAGAATCATCCGATCAAAGGCCAATGATGAAAACCTCGCGTCGAATGCGAAGAACCTACCATTGAGGCATGCAGGCTCCAAGGCACCAGAAGGGAGTCTCTAGATCAACTTCCTGGATAATGAGCTGAAGTCGACAGGAAGTGACCTTGACCGAAGGTGGGCCATAGTGTTTCCCACATCATCGACACGAGACAGAGGAAGATAATGTTTTTGTGAATCGGGATCATATGAGTTATCAGAGGGAGGTTGATATTTTGCAGAGGTCAACTTCTCTTGAACATATCGGTGGCACGACAGTGGACTTGGCAGTATTTGCCATCAATGGATCAGAGGTCATGGTGACAAGGCAAAGAGAAAATGAGAGGTCAAACAAGATCACCCAAACCCACAGAGGCAAGTGAAATACGAGATGAGATGTCCCCACCCTGACATGAATGCAGATAAGTGCCATGTTCAAGAGCGACATACTGCCGACACGACAATGATTCTGGTTCCATTTTCCCCACCATTTCTGGCGAGTACCC